>PVHX01025545.1:0-22209 GCA_004024805.1 Geosciurus inauris | reverse complement strand
TCATCTATTGAAGGGCATCTAGGTTGGTTCCACAGTTTAGCTATTGTGAATTGAGCTGCTATAAACATTGAAGTGGCTGCAGCACTGTAGTATGCTGTTTTTAAGTCTTTTGGGTATAGACCTAGGAGTGGGATAGCAGGCTCAAATGGTGGTTCCATTCCAAGTTTTCTAAGGAATCTCCATACTGCTTTCCAGATTGTACCAATTTGCAGTTCCACCAGCAATGAAAACTAATCTGTTTTTACTGGACATGGTGGTGCACACTTATAATTCCAGTGACTTGGGAGGCTGAGGCAGGAGGATTATAAATTTGAGGCCAGTCTTGGCAACTTAATATGTCCCTATTGCAAATTTTTTTCTTAAAAAAGTAAAAATATCTGGGAATATATCTCAGTGGTAAAGGACCCCTGGGTTCAATCTCTAGTACAGAAGAAGAAGAAGAAGAAGAGGAGGAGAAGGAGGAGGAGGAGAAAGAATCTGCTCTTTTAGTGATTTTTCTTCTTTTTTCTGTTCTTAAATCTATTGATTTCTGTTGTGATATATATTATTTTTTACTTTATGCTTACTTTAGATTTACCTTTATTTTATTCTCTATTTTTTAATGTAACAGTTGTAGCAATTTTGGGGATCCTTTTTGTTTTTAATTTTGTCTTGAATGCTATAAATTTTCCTCAGGGCATTGCTTTATCTACATTCCATATATTTTTATATAATGTGCTTACATTGTAATTTAAAACAAAAATATTTCCATTTTTCATGAGATTAATTCTTCTAGGTATAAGCTATTCAAAGGTACATGATTTAGTTTTCATACTTGGGACATGGCACAGTATGAATGGGAGACCAGATATTGATTTCTAGTTAATTTATTTTAGTCAAGAATATACTGTGTGGTTATAACTATTTTAAATTTTTTGAAGTTTAATTTTTTAAAAAGCTACATAGCTTTCTCAATTTTTAACAGTAATTAAATATGTCAGGATTAACATATTCATTAATCTCATATTTATTGAACCACATAAATAAGAAAAAATAATGTTTAATGGAACTCTACAGAAACAATATTTAATTTCCTTCTTAGCTTTTGCTTGTGAACTACATTCCAAAGAAAATCAATTATGAGCACAAAGTCATAAGAAATTGTGTGATCAAACGTTTTTCCATATCCTTTTGAATCAAGCTCAAGGATTTTTCAAAGATTGAGTCATATCCTTCTAGATAATTATTTTTTTTGCCAAGTTTTCTTGTCTAACACACTTTTAGATATTCTGGGTTCTTTTATTCAGTGTGAATTCAAAACTTTTTACATAAGTAAAGGAGGGTATTTTATTTATGTATTTATTTTTTTTTATCTTGGCTTCACTTGCAGAGTCCGAGTGTCGAGATCATGAAGATACTCTTAAGACTGCACCTGTCCCTCTGGTCTGTGCTATACTCAGAAAGAATATTCAAGCAAAAGTTAAGATCCAAAGACAAAGGTGAATTTTTTTCGAAACTTTCTAATCATTTACTTCTTAAAGAGCTTCTCAAGGATGATATACAAAAGGCACCAGAATACCTCTCCCTGCCCCAGGAGACAGAGGCAGTCAGACAGAGGCAGGTGACTCTGAGAGACTCACACCAGCTACAGTGTCTCTATCTGCCTCTGCACCACCTCTCTCTGTGCCTGTATCTCTCTCTGTTTATACACAAAGGGCAAAAAGCAACCTTCTGAAGTAAATTCTCCCTCTGAAAGAATGAAAAAAAGCTTTCAGACAAAGTACTTTCAAATTCACAGTTGCTCCGGGGCCTTAGAGGATGTTCCTTGGGAGAGAAACCCAGCTCCTGCCCGAGTGCAGAGAAGAGAGTGCAGCTGAGCGCAGGGTTCTGTGGACTGAAGGCTGCTTCTGAAAAGCAGGTGTGCCAGAGAGGGAGACACCTTTGCTCAGAGAAGAGCGTCCCTCTCCAGCTTCTTTCAACAGTGGATTCATCCATTCCAGGAAGTGCCTGTGCAGGAAGAGGACCCCCAGGCACAGATCCAGCAGCCTTTCTCAGTAGATCTCCCACTGGTAACGAGGTCCTTCAGGTTCTTCTTGGAAGACTGCTGCAGGCATTATTTGGTTTGTTTGTTTGAGGAGTATTTCCCACAGCTTTTTCAGACCTTGGCATACATTTTTAAATATGTAAATACATGTACCTAGATGCATATACATGATCTTTTTTTAATTCAGGAAAGCATCTTTGCCCCTAGATGACATTTTATATTGACAGCGCCTTCTAGAATATCTGCTCATTGATGATCAGGATCCCATATTTATGGCAGAAATATTTTCTTGGCATTCCTCAAGGCGCAACTATCTTGCATCTTTGCAAACCGCCCAGGGCAGAGTATTCCAGTGCTATCTGTTAATACCAGAAGGTTCTGCATTACATATTTTATGTTAAGATGCAAAACAGTGTCACCTAGGGGCCTCAGATCTTTGAGGAGAAATGATATTTTTGTAATGAGTGTGTCCTCTTCTTTCACCAGGTCACTTTCCCAAGCACCAAGAGATGTGAATATTTTGACCCTTCTTCTGCAGTGATGTTAGGAGGAATTTTCCATATAGATTTAATGGATGTAGTTAAGGTGAAACATGCTCATGAGTTAAATGCTAAGGAAGTGGAACGCCCCAGCTTTAGGATTCTACACAATTAATATCAATGCCTCAGACAGCCCGGGTCCATTTCATCTATTATTTTGACTCAAACTGGAAACATCAGTGACCAGCCTCTTGTCTGGGTTTAGCAATTCCTGGAGTCCTCCTTCTGCTCCCAGTGAGGTGATGAGGAAAGACACAATGGTCTGCTGTTTCTGTACAAAGCAGGCATCCACCAAGCACCAAATAGTCACGACTTCACAATTTTATTCTAAATATAATATCACCTGTGCAAAAAATAATATTATTGGGTAGGGGGACGGTAAGGAAGCCACAGATGACAGTTAGTTCCGACTGTCAATCTACACGTTTAATGAGAATCTCTGCTCAATTTAATGAATCCTGGAGCTTCACCCTGGCATCATTTTAAACAGAGCTTGCATCTACCGCCTCGTGGTGTCAGTTTCCGGCCTCCATTATGGCAGCTGGATGTACCCCTAATGGAAGGAGCTTTCCTCGTGAACTATTAAGCATATATAAGCAATCACCACTAATTTGCTCAGACAAAGAGGGCAGGAGGTGTGTGTGTGTGCAGAGAGAAAGTGTGTGCATGAGTGGGTTGTCAAAGCACAGAGAGTTTTAATCAGGACTGGAAATGTCCAGTGTGCGTATTAGCACAGGAGCCAAAACAATGAGAGAGAGAAAAATGCCACAAGTTCAAGGAGACCCTGTAGCCTAATTGGCCCCAGTTGAGGGTGCACTGCTGGCCACTGTCGCCTCCCTTTGTCTCCCCTACAAATGGCTGTGAGGTCAGCCCGGCGCATGATCTTGCCATGGTGCCTTTGCTCTCCCATAGCCATGGCCTGGAGAGAGTTGCAGAAGGGAACATGGCCCTGTTTTCTCTCATTTGCTCCCTCAAATCCTTGGGATTCATTTGGCTTCAACATTCCAGATCCCGGCTCTTCCTTGACTATGTGAAACGTACTCTGGGGCCTCTTCCACACACAGCTTCTGTGGGTTGATCATCACCAGGGGTCAGGTGAAGACTGAAACCAAAGGCCTTCCGTCTCAATCATTACTAACAAGGAAGAGACATCTGCCCAAACCCTGGGGGGCTCGTCCCTCTCCCAACATGAAGGTCATTCATGACAGGACATGCCTTTTATCACCTCCCAGTCCCTCTTCTCCTCCTACACCTTGCTGCTTTTGGCTTGTGTCTGTTCCGTGCCTCTGAGCCGTGAGAGACGTCAGTGTTTCCTCTGGTGTCAGACCTCAGTCTGGAGAGTTCGAGGTGGATGGATTCTGCCGTGGTGCCGTGGAGACAGTGAGTGGAGTGTAATTCAGACAAGATTGCTCCAGGCTGGTCATGCTAATTACTAGACTCAGCCACAAGCAAACAATGGAACCTTCAAGGAGATGACAATGAATTTACAAAAGGTCAGGGCACCCTCTCCATGCAAAACTTCCCGCAGGATGGACGTGTCCCTGTCAGCAGAGCTTGACTGCGTGTGACGGTGCTGCCACCTGCTGCTGCAGCAGGCTGAAGATTCAACGGCTGCTCTGCCCTCTGCCTGCAGCGGGGCCTCAGAGCTCCCCTTTGCTCAGGCTCCCAGTTCCAGTGACAGTAGAGCCCAGAGGGGCCTGGGAGCTGCTTCTTAGGGCGGAGTCGCTTTAGCAGATCCCCACTGACCCCAGTTACACCCCTTCAGGTTAGGAGCCACGCTGTAAGGTGACTCCATGGGGGGCTGTGAGCCTCACCTGCAGGCCCTGCGGCGGGTCAGCTCCTTGGGCCACAGCCCCTGCGGTCTCCACTCTGACACTGAGCAATTAAACACAGTGACAGAGTTAAATCTTCTCATCAAGGGGGAAGAGAAACTTGAGGGAGTTTGGCTCTTGCTTGTCTGAGGATGAGGTAATGTGGCCGTAAATAAGGAGACGCAGTGTAATTGTGTCTTTCTCAAAATGTGTGACAGAGGACACAAGACCGGCTGGAAGGCCAGCCAGCCTCCCCATGTACAATCACGTGCAACCAGCTCTTCAGTGACCTCTCCCTCAGCGCAAATGCCCCTTCTCCTATAGCACCGCTGGGTCACCTCCCCAGCAACCCTTTATTTCCTGCTGTCCTCAGCTTGGTTTCAAAATGAGCTTGCCATTTACCAAGTCAGACACTCCTCAGAGGTGATCATCTACAGTGACTTTGGGATGTTCTTAGAATCATGTTTGGAAAAGTGATTCTCAAATATGTTCCTTTTGCCTTGGCATTTATGGCCATACCACGCCTCCGCTGAGTACGGGGAGAATCACATTGATTTTCCTTATACATTATGAATGGAAGAAAAGCATTTGAATCATCTCCTTTGGCTAGTTTGGAAATGGCCTCATCCTCACTAACGGGCCATTGTGTCTGTATCCTCAGAGAGAAAAATGTGCTGAGCAGACAGGGGTGGAGGTGGCGAGGGGGATGCCCTGAGGAACAGGAGCAGGGACCTTCTGAGAACAGCGGCACAGGCAGGAGGGAAGCATCCTCCTCTCTGACCCTTGAAGAAATTCAGTAGCTCCCAGTGAGGTAAATGTAAACCCAGAGCAGTAATATCATATTAACTATGATATTACTATGGCCAGTAATATCATATTAACTAGGAAGAATAATCACACCGTCACCCAGGTAAGCCATTGCAGGAAATCTTCCTCTGCAAGGATGGGAACAACAGCAGTTCACAGCTCAGAGCCCTCTCTGGCCTTTCCAGGGAGGGAAAGCATTTTCTATGAAGCTGATTTCTAAAAAACATTGCTACATTTGAATTTTCTTTTGATTTCTGATAAAAATGAGGGTTCTGAGATGGATCCCTTAAGTATGAATCCTCATTCAGGAGGAATTTTGATACTAATCAGGAAACCTCAAAGTCATTCATTTTTTTATAACAAAATTGGGGTACTTAAAAAAACTGTTAGGAGGGTAGTTTGTGATGGTTTTTCTTTAACTTGGGGAAGAACATGTGCTCTTTTCTTTTTATGCTTCCATCCCCTGCAAATTGTGATAGGTCTTGATTCTGATAAGCATATCAAATATCAGGAATTCCCCCAAAGTACAATATCTCACAACCTCTGGGTTATAAGACAACCTCTTGAATCTTATCTGTGATCTCCAGTCTTCTAAAAATACAACAACCCCCTCCACAAAAACTCTCATTTTTGCACACTGCTAATCAAGTATTTAAGTATAAAACACAAAACCCAACTTAATTTTAATTATGTTCAAGGCTTTTAGTTGCAAATAAAATCCCTGGCATTGCAACAGTCAGACAAGCACTTTCCTGCCTGTCCTTAGGAAACTGGTCACCAGCCATGTCACTTGAGAAGCAGTGGGTACTTTGGCAAAGCAGATTTGGACCTGGCTCAGCTCATGAGAGGGGGTCTAAAAAGATGGGAAAGGCAGAGCTCTTCGGACAAATATTATGATAAATTATTACACAGCCCTGTGAACTTCCATTAAATATAAATGCGTGTGCTGACCTGGCATGGCATTTCAATAGGTAAACAGGTTTTTCCCTTGTTTCACAATGTCAGCAAATATCAGGCCCCAATTGATATTTACGTGACTCCCAGGAGTTGGACTGTCAGATAGTTACCTCTGTAATAAAGTGTGGCGGCAAGTGAAGAGAAAGGGAAGATGACCCACTGCCCCCTCACAGCCCCCAGAGACCTAGCAGGCCCTCCATGGCTGAGCTCTGGATGGGATTCAGTGTGCCAAGGATTGCACTCTTACACCATCCCATTCTCACAGGTGGATTTACCAAGTCACATGTTTTTGTTTAGATTTTTTTTGCAATGTGAATGTATAATGTTCATTCATTTTAACTTAGACTAATGTTCTGTAATAGATCTTCTCCCACGTCTTCCAGAAATGTATTTATTACTTTATGAATCATAGTCTGAAACGAGATGTTTTGCTATTTTATCTAACCAAATAATGTTCTTTTCTATTTATTTCTTTTCACTTTCTCCTAAGTTCTCATACCAAGGTTCAGCCTTTCACTGTTTTCCAGAATTTTTTTCTTCTGAGTTCTTCTTCCAACATCCCTATTTAGAATTCCCTGAAAGCATTACATAAGACACACAGAATGCAATTCACTATTATCTACGGTTCTTTTCATTCTTCCCCATAAATCAACCCCCCAGCTTCTTCATCATTTCTGCTTCTCTTCTTTGTGCTTTGAGTTTGTCAACAACGTTTTGATAATGAAGTGTGCCTGTTTGTGTGCTGGTCGCCAGGGTCAGCTGACACAGAAATGCCAGGTGGAGCTTCCTGAGGGGACACACACACACACACACAGACACACACACACACTCCCTCATTCTGGCAGTCCAATCAATTTAAAGACCTGTCTTGTTTTAACTCTCAGCACAGATAGAGGCCCCTCCATTCTAGCTCGATGCCAGAGGGCTTACACATAAACCCTGCTTGACTTGGAAATCAAAGAGGGGTGAGAGAGTTCAGCCTTTCCATGCTGAGGCATGAGCTTGCCAAGAGACAAGACCGGACTAATAAAGGCTGGAACCAGCTTTATCTAGCTAATAGCAGCCTTTGACATCACAGGACCGCAGGCCGCTGCCTTGCGTTTGCGTCCTTAGAAGCGCCACAGTTAGAGCATTAAAGATTTTAATCTGTGCACTAATGGATCTGATAAAGAGGTGGAGAGAAAGTGAAAAGATGTCACGCTCCCTCTGCACCGCCATCTCAGGAGGGTCACACGGTATCAAAACGGTTACTAATGGCTGATTTTCCAAACTTTGCCATCTGCATTTGTGGCTTTTCTGTCATCTGCATCTGAAGGCACAGATTCCTCTTCAAAGACTGTCTCCTCTTCCTGGAATACGGTCTGTCATCCGTTCTAATACCACACATTATCCAATCCCCAAGGAACCTTTGGCCCAACGAGTGTTCTGAGAACTTCCGGTTGAGTTTGGTGTATCGTCTCCTGTGAGCTCATTGCTTGAGAAAAAGACAGTTAGGCTGTGAATGTAACTGAGCATCACGGAGAGGCTGGCATTCTCATTAATACCAAGCCTGCAGAACAAGTCTTGCCTGCAATCCAACACTTCCAGAATGAACAAAGGATCACGGTGCCCTGCAGTCAAAGTCAGCTTAATTGCATTCAGCCAATATTTATTTTGTGCCCACTGTGTGTGACACATTGAACTACAGAGTATAAAACTTGGAAATTCTCAGTCCCTGAACTAAATAATCACACACTCTCGCGGGAGGAGGAGAACACAATAAGTATACAAATAACAGCTGGGATAGCAGTCACAGAGGAGGTGAGAATGGTGATTAAAAAGCCGTTCCACGGTGGTACTTGAAGCAATATTTTAGCATTTGCTTGTCTGTACGCATGCCGTTCATATCTGTGCCTGCTCTCCTTGTGTGTGCTAAGTTCCCATTGTGTGGAAGGGGACATGGAAGTCTTAGATTTAAGGGCACGTGAGGAACACCGTCAGACACTCACCACACCCAAACACACGCATGTGCACATTCTTCAGGAACCTGTGCAACCCACAGATGGTGGAAGCAAGTCATTGAACACCTCCCTCATCCAGTTCTTATGGCTGCCCTGTAATTTAATCCCCTCCTAAGTGTGACCACCCCGAGGACAGCCAGCGTGGGAGAGAGCTCTGCTCACAGCCCCGACCAAGAGTCGGGGTGGATTTCAGGTGTCGGTGGTGATGACTTGGCTGCAGAGCTGAGGTCTGGGTTCTGACGCAAGCTCCACACTCCATGGCTGGGTGGCCCTGGGCACATTGCTCAACTTCTCACTACCTCATCTGAGGTTTCTTCCTCCTCCTCTTCTCTTCTTCTACCTCCTCCCATCCTTCTTCACCCTCTTTCTCCTGTCTCTCCTCCTCTACCTCTTTCCCGCTCTTCCTTCCCACTCTCTTCATTTTTTTTAATTATCAATGAGCATCATTATTCATCTCTTTGGCTGCAGAATTAAGTGACAAATGCCCTATTTAATTTTTCTAACTTCCTCTCTAATTCATTAGTAATTTATCTTCCAAGGGAGAAAACCCACAAAATTTTAAGATAAAATGGTTCAGAAAGGTTTCCATTTGCCACGTTGTATCTCTCTAAAAACCATCTTTGGACCTGCATCCAGGAAGGATGGGCAATGGAAATCTTGGTCGTGGAAGTCAGTCATGGATTTCTGAGGCACTGGTGATACCTTAAACAATGGCTAAAATGCCAACAGCTGTTTTCATCTGATTCACCTAACATCGAATTACAGCAAAGGGTCCACTCAGGCTCCGCTCAAAGGGCGCTGGTGACGCAGCAGCTTCACAGAGGCAGCAGGGGCCCCAGGCCAGCAGTGGTTCCTGGTGCAGGTGTTCCCGCTCAGCCCCTGGCACAGTGGGTCCCAGGACCACGCGTAGTGCTCCTGACAGTCTCCTGTGACATCTGGAAGGCTGGGGTCTGGCGTGGCCACACTCCTGCTATCACCCACAGACATTTCGTCTTTCCCTAGGATCTTCAGTTTATAAAGCCAGGGAACACTGGCTGCTTTTCTGAAGTAGGTGCACTTGAACGTGGCTTCATGAAGCAGGAAAACGGTCAAAGGTTGTGCTGTTTGAAGCCGTCCTCCTGCCCTGCGTGTAATTGAGAGCCTTTGGTTTGTGGGGTTACATTATGAAAACATGCTGCTTTATCTGTTGCAAAGGTAGTCTTCTCCTACCATAGAGAGGCATCCCTCACCTCAGTAAGGACTCTGGGACCCACAGCCCTTCCTCTGCACCCTACTTCCCATGTCACAAGATCCCACCCAGCACTTCAAGGCTGAGGATGCAAACCAGGCAGCTCAAGGAGAGAGATCGCCGCCTCAGTGAAGAATGCTCCGTGCCAATGGCGGTCATTCACTCAACAACACACGGGGATTAAATATAACAGCAACATAAAGATCACTGGGCTTCGTCGTTCCAGGATGTATTATAGATGTGGGAGCTAATTGCAATTTAATTTTTCAAATGAAGATGAAGAAAATCCACTTTGTGGTTAGGGGCAGCCTAGTGGATGTCAGTGTACTCTGTGTGTTGTATTGGTAGAGGAATTGCACATGCTAAAGTAGTACGTGTTATACACGGGATGGCATCATTTGAAATTTGACAATGCATGACGTATTTATTAAAAAATGTAATAGTCGCCACCTGTGAGTTTACTTAACATATACATAGGTCTTCCAGTTTCAAAAATAGTTTACTGTTTGCAAAATGTGTAGTCCATTATCTATTATCTAAGCAAATGCTCAAAATAGGAAATTTTTCCATACCAGCAAATACCAAATTATGGCTCAGGGAATAATTTCCATTTAACTTTATATAATTTGAATGTTTTGCCTCTTTAAAGTAATCGTCACTGCCTATTCAGAATTCTTATATAACAGATGGACATTTTATAGCAAAAGAGTCTTTTTTAATATCTCAACTTTGGAAATTTTAAGAAAGCTCCAGGGGATTTCTATTTGTGTCATTCTAAATAGTATGGAAGATTTGAATCTCCCCCAAGAAGAGCAATCCTTTAGAAGAGTGTCACTGCCAAAACTTATGGTAGGAAATATAAAATTCAAAGGAATGGTTAAAGAGCCTTCTACCAGACCTAAATATTATACAGCACCTCTCAGTATTTGTTTTCCTAACTAATCCAACACCTGGGATTATACTGAACCTGGTTATTGGATAACTTTACATTTAGAGTGTTATTAGAATAACCTTAATTAAAAAGCACGAATTACATTCCTCTAAGAAGTCCATGTGGAAGAGACTCAATTAGGCGGTGTCTTCCTATAGTGGTTTGAAGTCTGGAAGGGGGTGGACTGCCTTCCACAGGTGTCCTGGGGCCCACGGAGGCTGCACCATGCTGAGATGACCCCACACCCACTGAGGCACCCTCAGAGGCTCCCCAACCCAAATGGGGGCTGCATAGGCAATCAGTGCCCTTGTCGCCAATGTCTGAATTCAAGAATCAGCATACAGAGCAGACAATCAAAAACAGCACCTCACTCATCCCTCTACACAGAATGAGATTGGGAGCAAAACTGGTAAGAGAATGAGGGAGATGAAGAAAGGGCCATTTCAACTGCAAACAAAGAGCCCCCACCTTCCAGGAGCGATGCGTGTGGAAAGAGACAGATGATGAGGAGAAGAGAAGCACACCTGGCATTTGCATCGCTCTCTGACTTAGCGCTGACTGCAGAGGGTGTAATTAGAGCTCTCTGCACAGGAACAAAAGGCTGTCACCACACAGAGAGGCCCCAAGCTAAGCAAAACCCTGACTGGTTACATCTTTCAGCTTCTCGCAGTGCCTCAGAGGAGCAAACAGAAGAAAGGATGTGGTGCGGATTTCCCTGGTGCTTGGAAAGGCAAGCGTTCTCTTCTGTTAAGGTCCTTACAGAGAGTGATTATGGCTTCCTGAGGCCAGGGAACAGCTCACCATTCACGGGGCCAAATAACTGGTAATAGGATTAGGAGGGCCACTTGCAGCCAGGCACTCTCTGCTTCCCATCCTCTGCTAATTTCATGGAGACACTGAGCACTCAGTTGATTAACTCGTCTCCTGTGCTTGGCGGTGTTTTTCTTTCCCTACCCAGCAGAACAGAGCTGAGTGGCAAGCCAGGGTGGAGGCAGGAGCCCTCGCCTGCCCTGCCCTCCCCCAGGGCTTCAATTCCTGAACAAGGAGAGATCAGAGTGTTCACAGAGGTGCATTTTCAAAGCAGAGCTCAGTTCGCTTGTTTCATTAATTTTAAAAAATTGCGAAGTGTGCTTCTCCACAAATCCCCGTATCTGTTAATTGTATAGGTTCTCTATCTCCCTAAATTTGTCCTAATTCTTAGATCCCTAAAGGCAAAACTCCCATTCCACAGACTATGTAGAAATTATTATTAGGTTGAATATTTAGATCTTTCACTTTAGTAAATGTCATCGGAAAAAGTTTGTGTTCAAGGGACAAGGAAAGAATGTCATGTACCCCTTAAAGACAAGCTTGCCAGGTCCACAGTGTGGCTGACAGTCTGACATTGCCTTCCACGGCCTGTAATGTCAGGTCGACCTGACTGCAGAGCCTACCGTGGTCCAGACCCACAGCCCACCTCCAAAGGGTAGATGGCCGAGCACACCTTAGAAAGACTCCTCTCCAAATGCTTCACACTCAGAAATGAGAAATAGCGTGTAAGGCTCCCAAGGCTTGGGAAGCGGGTGTCACGATGGGCCTCACACCTGCCCAGGCTCTCTCTTCCCCAGCTTTTCCTTCTAAACCCAAGTCCTGAAAGAGGGCATCTTGCTAATTCCCAACACACCGTTCTCACTCAGTTTTACAAACATAGACCATCATGAAAGACACAACAAAATGTACATATACAGTAAAGTATGTCACCTATAAATGTTACTGACCGAATTTCCATATTTTGGCCAACACCCTGAGCCTTTTTTTTACTGTGCATATGTAAATTTCTGTGGCAATACCCCTAGGTGGCAGGGTAATATTACAATACTTGAGTTCAGTTTCCTAACCTTGAGAAAGAGAGAGAAGGAGGGAGGGAGGGAGGGGAGAGAGAGAGAGAATATGAATATCTGAAACAAATTGTTAGAATTCTTAATCTTGATTTTTGACATCTCCAAAAATAGATAGCACAGAAAATTGGCTGGTGGCAGGTGATAAGCAGGTTTCACCATCAATATCGAACCAAAGACATGTTTGGCTGTTCCGCAGGCAGCATTAATAAGAACAAGGTTCTCTGGTACATTGAAGAAGAAGGCGGGAGCAGAGGTCTCAAAGCCAATTTTCTCCCCATGTTCATAAAAAGGTCAGATGACAAGTTGTTTCTAAAATATTCCATATTGTTTATTAATAGAGATGAAACTCAACAGAAGAACATCCTGATTATGAGGCATGGTCTATAGCTAAACCGTTTTTGATTCTAAAAAAAAAAATTTTCAGAACATATTGTGAAACAGTTTTCATTTCAGGTGTGGGGCAAGAGTCCTCGTAAACACTGATCCTATAAATCACTACAAATATGTTTGGGTGCACAGACAGAGAAACCCGAGAAAGACATTTAGAAACTCGGAGGTAGTACTTCCACCTTTTACATTGATCCCATAGAAAGTGTATGAAATATAATTTAAACATTGTATCACATATAACAACAAACAATAGACCATATGCATAGTGTTGAACCTCTATGATTATAGTTTGCAAATGAAAATAACTATGTACTCATATAATAGTTAGAGTAGTATACAAATACCGAAATCATGTTCACAAATAATATTTAGTAAACTGAAAAATAGTAATTATATCAGTAAGTGAAAAATCAGCACTCAAATTATAAAACTATTGATTGTAATAATATATTCAAAAATAGAAAGACGAGCATAAAATAACAAAATATTTACAAGAGTTTCCTGTAGGTAACAGAATTATGCACTATTTTCTCTTTGTTCAACAGTTGTACATTTTAGAATTTCTCCAGTGAGTTCATATTGCTTATGAGAGTAATAAAATATTTTAGATGATGCAGTTCTTTGTGTAATATTCAAAATCCAATCGTCAGGAGATGAATAACAAAGATACAGCTATGTGACTTTCTCTGGGACTTCTATGACAATGTTCAGGCTCAGGACAATCACTGAACTTCTCTGTGTTGGGTCTTTTTGTTTTTTTGCTTGTCCGCTTTGTTTTTAAAAAATATAGGTGAAGAGGCTGGGGTTATGGCTCAGAGGTTGAGCGCTTGCCTTGCATAGGTGAGGCACTGGGTTCGATCCTCAGCACCACATAAAATAAATAAAGATATTGTCTTCATCTACAACTAAACAAAATATTTTAAAAAAATATATAGGTGAAATGAAGTTATAGTAAGATGACCTATAAAATTTTAAAATTCTAAAATTCAGAGATTGGATAATATCTTGTAAGATAAATCTGTAAGGGAAGTGTCAAAGCATGACGTCTGAATTCCTGTGTATGAGAATCCACAGTATCACACGTCCTGCCTGTGGTGCTGTGTGTGTTCCTGTAACTCATTTGCATATTCTCAATGAGCTACATTCTTTCGCTTATAAACATTATATGTATCTTTACCATTTTTAATGGAGAAAATATATTAACTTTTCATACATTTGCAAAATGTCATGAAATGCATGTCCCGCGGGGTCACAGTTTTATACCTCAAGTTTATTCCTGTTTCAAGAAGCTGCTGAGCACATGCCTCTTATGAGTCAGCAGTGTGCTGGGTGGAGACAGAACTGAGAAAGAGTTCACTGCAAACCTGTCCCCGGGGAGCTTCCTTCAGCTGAGACCGGACACCGGGAGCAGGTGAGGGATGCCCAGGTGTCTGTGCAAAGAAGAAGGGATCCGTGCTCAGGTGGGAGGGACTCAGGAAGTCTCTGGATGGCTGAGGACAAGGTGAAGATGGCCTGGTTGCTGAGTCTTGGAGGGAAAGGCCCAGTCACTCTTGGTTCCCTCCTCACAGGTGAATGCTGACGCCACCCACGGGGTGATTTTGAGGATGAAAGGGGATGGCAAGTGTTGGTGAGAAATACGCACAATGGGGTTCGTGGAGCTGTGGCCTGGTGGAGAGACGGAGCAAGTGGCTTGGAGAAGGCCCACCTCTGGCTGGGGCCTCCCCATGGTCATGGGTCCTGAAATAACAACAGCGCAGTCAGGCCCTGGAGTGGCCAGATGGGGAGGCCACCTGTGGGAGGCTGAGCAGGCCAGGCCGGAGGCGACAGATGTGGCTTCCCCTCACCCTGCATTAGCTGGAAAGGAACCCAGGCAGACCAGCCATGACCTCGCAGAGGAGGACAGAGAGGAGGTGGAAGCCATTCGGTTCTGCAGCAGCGTCTTCACCTTAGTCCATCAAAAGCATGCTCGGACTGGAGAAGGGACAGTGTCAAGGAAGATTGTCTCCACCAAGGAGCTTCATCAGACCCTTTCCCTTCTTTGATCCAACTGTGCCATTACGTTACCTCTGCCTCAGAGGCGAGCGTGGTGGTATTTATTAGATACTATTTATATCTATCTAACATCTAATATTTATTAGATTTTAAATGTAAGGGCAAGGAATAGCATAACCAAAGCTTACCCACAGATGAAGCCTAGAGACAAAGTGATAAGGGGAAGGTCAAAGGCAGTGGCCCCGAGCAGGCAAGACCTGGTTTCCTTTGAATGACAAGAAAACCCCACAATGGCCCGCAGGTAGGAGGGAGGTGGAATGCCCCTTTTTTCTAGAGGTCGATGGGCTTCCAGCTCTCAAAATCAGGAACAGTAGACTCTTCTCCACTGATTCATGGAGGGTGGATGGAGTCTCAGCCCACCCTTATCCAACTCTACAAGCTGATGCATAAGAAGGCACATAAAGCCTATCCTCTGGGCTGATGGTCTGGATGACCTGATTTCTCTGACAATTGTGATATAAATACAATATTTATATCACATTGGTACTATGGTATATTTTTCTCTAACAGATTAAAAACCTGTGGTGTATACAAACATTTGATGTATATATGGAAAAACAGTTGTTTCTTGGATGGTAATTTTATATTTCATTAAGATTGCAAGTCTTGCCAACCAAGTTCATAAATTTTGTAACTTCTAAATAAAATTCCACTGGCTTTTGGAAAGCACAATAGTAATAATTCTCAAACTTATCCAGAAAAGAAAGGCACAAAGGTAGGAATTAAAATTATGGGAGGAAGTATAAAGAGATCACTTGACTTCTCAGATAGCAAAATGCATTTTACAGCTAAAATTAAAATGGAAAGGCAGAGTATTGATACCACAACAGATGGTGAGTTAAGAACAGACTGAGCTTCCAAAGTAGATTATCTGTGCAAATCTCAAGTTTGACAGAAATGACCTTTCACCTCCTGGGAAAGTTGGAGTTTCCAATAAATAATGTTCTTTCAGTTGACTAGTATTTTACTGAAAAAGAAAAAAGGACATTTAGAAACCTCTTTCTGTGGAAAAAATGGCAAATGAAAACACAAATCCTATATTTTATGTACAAAAAGTAATATTCTATCTTGTAAAGAAAAAGAACAAAAATTATATTTAGCACATTTAATACCTTGATTAATATCTTTTGAAATAGTGAAAAATATGTTCTTGGAGTTCAGGTGGTTACCTACTAAAGACCCCCAATTATCCTCTCCTCCCCTCAAATATGAAAAAGACATATCCACCTCTGGTAAAAGCAACTAAACCAAAGTTAACAGTCACGCATGTGATTGAGAAAGAGACTTGACACAAAAACAACATGCATTTATTGACTGGTTCCTATGTCATTCTTACATATCAATAGGAAAAAACTACATATCAACAACTCAGAGTGCAGACCTCGAGCAGGTCATTCACAGACAAGCATGTACAAATGGCCAGGCCTCAGTGGTGGAAAGACTTCCAGCTCAGAAGCAATTAAGCAAATGCACATCAAAACCAGGAGGCCAGGCGCAGTGGCACACTCCTGTAACTCCAGCGCTTAGGGAGGCTGAGACAGGAGAATCGCGAGTTCAAAGCCAGCCTCAGCAATGGCGAGGTGCTAAGCAACTCAGTGAGACCCTGTCTCTACATAAAATACAAAATAGGGCTGGGGACATGGCTCAGTGGTCAAGTGCCTCTGAGTTCAATCCCCAGTACCAAAAAACAAACAAACAAACAAACCAGGAGGCCGCTCTTTGTCCCACCTGCAAGAACACACAGGAGTGGGCAGGATGGGGATGTTGAGGGCCATTTAATTCAGCATCATTTATTGAACCCAACGTGAACCTCCTGGAAACACTTGTGTGGGTACATTATAGATTGGTAACAAGCACAGGCAATAGTTTTATGGAGCAGTTTCATAAATTTGAAATATGAAAAACCTAAGACTAAGGAATAGCCCTTAGTGAATGTGCTCTAGCAAAATATACACAAAAAATTTCATCACAACTTTGGTTAAAATATGAAGAATTGTGATCGTAATAAATACGCATCAATACATGACTTGCTGACAAATTAGATAATATCTGTAGAAAGAAACTATATGTAGTCACCAAATGAAATAAGAATAAAGGCACTGTCTCCTTTAGTGCTGGGCTTCATGGCCATGAGTGGAGCCAGACAGGAAGGACTGGCCTGCGTGGCACATGCACCTGAAGCCAGGCCAGGTAGCTCTTGTCTCAGAGGTGCCTTCCTAATCTCCTGGGAGCATGCCTCACCTTCCTGGGGGGACTAGCTGCCTTCTGATTAAAAAATTAGTAACCTGGAAACTCCACCTATGGCCTTTCAACCCCCTGAATGTGCATTTCAAATGTGGGAGAGAAATGTCACGGAGTCTGCAAGGCAGAGGTGTCACGAGAGGTACAAGTCCTGAGGTGAAGAGGAAGGTGTCCCTGCCAGAGGCAGCTCTGGATGACACTCCAGGGAATGAGAGGGTCAGACAGGCTGCAACCTAAGGGCTCCAGGTGGAGAAGGCAGGCGGAATGGGGCAGGACAGCTTTGGAGTAGTTTCCAAGGGGACCCTACCTGCAGCCAGGGGCCCTCCACCCAAACAGCCTTCAATCTCCCATCGAGGTGTTTCAGTAGGAGAGCATCCTGCACCACAGACCTGCCTCCGTGAGCTTGAAATAGGAATTTGAGTACCTAGAACTGTGAAGTGCAGACATTCTAGGAGGTGGGTCTCAGTGGTAAGAGATGAAAACACAACCCTGAGGGAAGAAACAAGGTGTCCATGTGGCTCGGAAGGATCGTCGCACGAAGTTCTTGCTGGAAATGAAAATCCCAGGTAATACAAGACTTCGATAGATTATAGACCTGTGCACAGTTATGTTTGGGGTCATCCAAACAGCATAACAGCCTTTAGAAAGGAAGAATCGACTCCACAGAGTAGATGCCTCGGGGGTCCCAAACTTCAGTGCTGGAAGACTCCTGTGAAAGTTGGCAAAATGTGGTCCTGGGAGGATGGGATAGCTGGAGGCCAGCCCCAGTACCCTTGAGGTCCTGGAAGGGACACTGAGCTCCAGTGGGCGATGTGACCACCTGGTTTCCAAGTGTACTTGCTCCTGACTCAGTGCTTTTGGCCGACTCTTCCACATAGGGTGGGGTTTGGTGATGAGTTGCTCAGCTTCTGATCACAAAGTACTTAACCTCTCTGTGTTCTGTCAATGGTCACAATAATTGTAAAATTACAATCGTCCGTTATTATCATTACCATTTATTAATTAATAACAAATAATAATAATCAGAATAGTGTCTACACTGAGACCATGAAAAGGGCAGAAGAGAGAGTAAATACAATAGGCTTAGATGAGACTCTGGCTTGCAGAGGAAAGGTGAAATTAATAACTTTTATTGTAGGACAAAGCAGTTTGTTATTTAAAATGTCCTTAAATGTTTTCAAAAAGTTATTTCAAACTTGTTTTTGACTACTTCTCTCATAAAGCTTGATTCTGGGCAAGGCTGGGGTCAGATCACAATCACCTCCTGATAGGGACGTGCTGGATGTGTAGGCACTTTAAAACTGTAAGGTGATAGGAGGCTTCAGCCCCTGTGTTTAATGCCGTTTCTGTATGTTTTTGGCCTTTTAGTCTTCTGTTGAAGTCACAACCCCTTGTGGTGTCCCCAAACTCAGAGAAAGCTTGAGGGATTGGATGGAACCACAGCAACCAGTTTAACCAGTGGGAAAACGTTCATGTGAGCCAGGCGTGGAGGAGGGAGCTGCTGGCAGTTGTTGACCCTCTCTGGAGGCTGTGGGTGGGGCCTCTCGGCTGCTTTGGTCCTGATATTGGGTGCCGCAAGAGAAACTGTGGCCAGGAAGTGAGTATCGCCCCACCACAGCGCCCGGCCACCCGCCTCACCCCAGAAGCTGGGTGGGATGGAGGGTATACATACGCTCCATAGATTTGAGAAGTCCAGTTTGAATCCCACACTGCCCTTCACCAGGCCCCGAGCCACTTCCCTTGTGTTGTTATGGTTTGATGTCAGGTGTCCCCCAAAAGTTCAGGTGTGAGTGGATGCAAGCAGGTTTAGAGGAGAAATGGCTGGGTTGTGAGAGCCTGGACCCAGTCAGTGCGCTCAGCTCCTGCTGGAGATTAACTGAGTGGGGATGGAGGCTGGTGGGCGTGGCTGGAGGAGGTGGGCACTGGGGCGTGGCCGTGGGTGTGTATCTTGTGTCTGGCCACTGGAGCCACTCTCCTGCTCCTGATCATCATGCGAGCTGCTTCCCTGCACCACACTCTGCCTTCCTCCATGTCGTTCTGCTCACCTAAGCCCAGAGGAATGGAGCCGGCTGTCTGTGGACCGAGAACTCTGAAATTGTGGGTCCCTAAATAAATTTTCTCCCTCTAAAATGGCTCTTGTCGGGTCTTTTAGTAGCAACAGTGAAAAAACTGACTAAAACAGGAGCTCTCTCTGGCTGAGGCCCAGGTAACTACGCTAAGCATGTTAATCTCAACCTGGGTGCTGTCAATCTCTTTCCTTCAAATCTTATTCAAATTATGTAGAAAGGAAAATTTTGTGGAAATAGTAAAATAATTGTTACACTGAGCCATGATTCCTTACCTTTTTATAAAATTACTGTTGAACAGATGGCATATTTTCAAACATTTCTAAATAATTTGAAAAGTTTATAAAGGCAGGTTACCTGAGAATATTGGCCATCATTTTAATCTAAAAAAAATGATGTGTTGAGCAACCGATTGCTCCCAGTAAGTGACGACCAACATATGTGTTTTTCTCAGACTGTGCTGGTGATTTAAGGCTGTTAACCACGTTCACGATTGCGAATGTTGGGGCCTGGATGGATTGTTGAATATGGCTCTTCAGACGATAGCTTGGAACAAGGGCATACTTTTGGGTATGGGATAGAAAAAGCAGGACACAAGTATGGTTTTGCAATTTTGTTAGATTTTGCATCAGATTCCATTTGGGGGAGGTTTCCTGTGCATACAGCGTACCATGTCTACTCAGTAGGACTCTCAGCAGGAGTTAGCCATGGGGTATACCTGCTTCCTTCCCTAACACTGGAGGATGGGCCTTCTCCCTTAGACACTTGAGCATCTGTGGCCAGGAAATCTGCTGGGGACACAGGGCAGTAGGTGCCATTTAATCCTTTCAGTCGCTCAGCTTTACCCAACAATGTGTGAATGAGTAGGAATTTCACACCCTCTTTTGAGAGGAAAAATAAAACACACTTCTACAGCCACACTTCTTCCCAGAGAGCATAATGTGGCCTGACACGGAGCCCAGCAGAAGGCCTGGGCGACTCCTCGTCATGGGTGACCTTGAACACACCGAGGGAAAGCTGGGGAGAAAAGCAATTTCATCTTTGAAATTACACAGCACTGTTCTCATTCATCTTGATAAGCACTTTTAAGGAATAAAGGGGGGAGGGAGTACTGCTGCTATAAGGGTTAGGGAAGCCACCTTCTGCCAAGTCAGTTTAAAGTAAATCTAGACGTTCAAAGATGCATTTGATTTCTATTGTGAACCTAAATGGGCCACTTGAGAAGGGCAAAAACAGAAAGAAAAAACAGACAGACAAAAAGAACAATGGGAGAAAATATGTTTAAGAACAAAATTATTTTGTATTCTTTTTAAACGTACATTTATTCTGAGGTAGTGTTTCAATGTAAAGAGCCTTCTATTTTGTTCTTGTGTTTGTGGTGCGGGGGGTGTGTGTGTGTGTGACCTTTTCCTTGAACACAACCCTACAGTTCACCAGGGTAGCGTGGACTTCTTGAATCCACAAAGCTTGCAGCTGTCGCATACGTAGTGCACAAAACCTGCCCTCCTCCCCAGCGACTGGAACGCCTCCTCAGCCCAGGAAGAGGAGGTCCTTCCTTGGAAGCCAGTGCTTGATGAATTGCTCCCTCTTCTGGAGATTGTTCGCTGAGAAAGGAGAGGAGAGCTGTGTTTTTAAAGCCAAGTGGAGGTCACAAGAGGAGACACAAAAAACAGGCTCTACCCAGAGAAGCGCGGGGCTGCATCTGGAAGGGCCTCATGGTCCACAGATAGGAGGGGAACAGCAAATCAAGTTCAAAAACCATCCTTGCCCTTGACTGGAGGCCTGCTGGGAAAGCTATGGGAGGAGGAAGGGTGTCACCTGGTGTTAACAGCCAATTAGCCACTGGGCAAGATTGCAGGAATCAGCTTGGTGCCCAGCTCAGGACTTTGCCTCCAGTCTTGAAAGGATGAGAACCTGCTAGGCAACAACTGCTTCTGGGGTGAAGTGACAGGGACCAGGACAGCACTCTCCCCACTCTGTGCCATAGCCAAGATGGCAGGGCAGCCCCCTTCTCCTGGGCGCGTGCCCTGGTACCTCCTGAGCACCATTGCCAGCTGGACGACTTCCCCTCCCTCCTATGTGCCAGTCAGGGTCATGTCACACACTCCAGTAGGCAATTATGACCCAGGAAGTTCTTCACACAGAAGCTGGGAGACAAGGAGGACACCCACAACCAATAGCTAGCTGACCGGCACTCAGGGAAGACTGTGCTGAGGACACATCCTCCCGCCTCAGAGTGGCCCTGCTGCATGGAAGCTGCAGAGCTCATCCTGGGACTCGCAGAGGATGCGATGGTGCCTTCCCAGTCCCAGGCTTTGGGATTCAAGGCAAGTTACGCAATCCCTTCATACTCTCTTCTTTCTTTTGTATAATGAGGATAAAAATAAAACATACCACAAAGTTCTGTAGGTGCAAATTGCTTGGGGTAGTGCTTGACCAGGATCATGGTGAAGTTACCATTGTTTTTCCCATAAAGACGAATGATCCTAGAGAAAAGCCTCTGGCATATGAAAATTCTTCCTAAGGTCCTTACTGTCTTACTCAAAAGTAAGTATATTGAGTATATTGAGTACATAGAGTATGTTTAGTATATTGAGAATCCTAACAAAAAAGTCTCATCATAAGAATCACTACAACTGCTAGTAATTCTTGGGTCATATCTCACACACTGCTGGTGGGGTCACGAATCAGTTCAACCACCGTGGCAATCAGTATGGAGAGATTTCAAACGACTAAGCATGGGAACATGGTATGACTCAGCTATGCCTCTCCTTGGTATTGATTTCACAGAATTAAAGTCGTTGTACTGTAGGGATACACATGCATATCTGTGCTTATTGCAGTACAATTCACAAGAGCCAAACTACGGAGCCAGCCTAGGTGTCCCTCAGTGGATGAAAAGAGAAAGAAAATGCGGGATATGTATCCAGTGGAGTTTAATTCAGCCATAAAGAAGAACGCATTTATGCTATTTTCAGTGAAGTGGTTGGAGCCTGAGAACATTATGTTAAGTGAAATAAGCCAAACTCAGAAGGTCAAGGGGCATATGACTTCTCCCATATGTGGAAGCTAGAAAGAAAAACAGGTTGTAGATTTCATGAAAATCAAGGGGAGACCAGCAGAATAGGAGAGATGGCCAGCGGAGGGAAGGGAGGTACTAGAGAATGAAATCGACCAAATTATATCATTATATTGTGTGTGAATATGTAACAAGAAATCCCACTATTATGTTTAATAATAATGCACCAATAAAAATCAAAATAAATACATTATTACAAGAATCA
>PVHX01025544.1:0-22206 GCA_004024805.1 Geosciurus inauris | reverse complement strand
ATGTTTAGAAAGTGATAATATGGCATAGCGAAGTGAGTGGGTGACCTGTCCTTAGTGCTATAGCTGTTCTATGTCATTTCTGACCGATTAAGAGCTGCAAAACAGGAAATCAATGGGTTTATACAACACTAACCCTGTGTGGCACCCTAGTGGTGTGGCCCATTGATTGGAAACTCTGCTTTAATTTCCCATAAAATGAGACGCACATAAACACACACACACACATGCACAATTTTTTCTTTTATTAGTGCATTATAGTTATACGTAATAGTTGAGTTAAACATAATAACCCAACTAGTTGGGATAAACAAAATCATACATACACGGAATTTCATTTACTCCAATCCAGTCCCTGGTGTTCCACACTCTGTCCTTTCCCCCTTCCTCCTATTCTCCTTCCTCTACTGATCTTCCTTTCACTTGCTTATTTATTTTTATTGATGTTTTATAGATATACATAAAGGTAGAATTCACTGTGCTATATTTATACATGAACATAGTGTAATCTTGTTAAATTCATTGCACATTTCCCATCCCTTCTTCTCAATCTCCTTTTTCCATGTCACTGATCTTCCCTGTATCTTTATGATATCCAATCTTCACTTATTTTTCTCTAACTTCTGTATATGAGAGAAAACATTTGACCCTTGATTTCCTGAGTCTGGCTTATTACACTCAGTATGATTTGCTCCAGTTTCATCCATTTACCAGCAATTGCCATAGTTTCATTCTTCTTTGTGGCTGAGTAAAACTCCATTGTGTATATGCGCCACGTTTTATTAATCCATTCATCTATGACAGGCATCTGGGCCGGTTCTATAACTTGGCTATTGTGAATTGTTCTGCTATAAACATTGATGTGACTGCATTATTGTAGTATGATGATTTAGGTTTTTTTGGTTAAATACAGAGGAGTAGGATAGCTGGGTCATATACTGGTTCTATTCTTTTTAGGAATTTCCATACTGCTTTCCAGATTGGTCTTGGTAGTTTAAAGTTCCACCCACAATTTATGAGTGTACCTTTCCCGCCACATCCTTGCTAGCATTTTTTATTATTTGTATTCTTGATAATTGCCATTCTGAATAGAGTGAGATGAAATATGAGTGTAGATTTGATTTGCATTTCTCTGATTGCTATAGATGTTGAACATTTTTTCATGTATTTGTTGGCTAGTTGTGTTTCTTGTTTTGAGAAATGTCTGTTTAGATATTTTGCCCATTTATTAATTGGGTTATTTGTTTTTTCAGACACATATAATATTAAAACCTAAAGAGAGTTGAGTAATCTCAGTCATCCTTCAAATACAAGGGTTGTGTGCATAGAGACTTTCTCTCTTTTATCTGAAATATCAGCAAAAAATGAGGCTACTTATCGGTGACCATCTGCTATTTACATATGAGAAAAGTGAAATAATTTACAGAGGGTCACTTAACTAACAGGTGGTCAATTAAGTTCAAACTCTGAACTTCTCACCTCCAATAAATGTTCTCAAAGCATCACTATAATCGTTCTACTAAATACATATGTTAGGCACTTAATATATTTGTATCACTGAGGTAAATAGGATTCTCTATCAAAATTGTTCTCCAGAAACAAATACTGAAATACTTCTTAAGGACTCTGTACTGACTAAGCATCCACAAAGACTCAAATGAACAAGGAAGAGTTTTCTTTCACAGTCAGAGTTGAATTAAATAGCATAATTTGTAATTTTATAGGGATGGATGTTAGAGCCCATTTAGTAAAATTCATTCCTCTTACATATGAGGAAATTGAAGCCCAAAGAGGTTATGTGACTTGCTTAAGTCTAATGAAATATATTTCTCCCTTTTCTTTTGACATTTACTGAATTTTTCAGAAAGCTCAGAGAACAGGTGAAAGAAGTGAATGTTTGTATCTGTATTTGTATATGTACATATGTATATATAGAGAGGTTGAGAATTCCTAATGCAAAAATCCAAAATTTGATTATGTTCCAAAATTCAAAACTTGTTGAGTGCTGACATAACAAGTAAAAAATATCCACATAATTAAACTTTGCTTCATACATAGTTAACCAAAATATTATGTAAAATTAACTTCAGGCTCTGTGTTTAAGATGTTTATGGAACATATGTGAATTTCATGTTCAGATTTTGGTTCCATCCTCAGAGATATCATTATGTGTATGCAATAGTCCAAAATCTGACATCTAAAACACTTCTGATCCCATGTATTTCAGATAAGGTATAATCAATCTGTATGTCTGTGTATGTCTACTTAAAAACTGATCATTTTGAAAAACAATGTACAAATGCATGAAGAAAACCACATCTTTCTATTCCACTCCATTTTAACCATAACAAGTAATTGATATTACTTTTTGTTATATATTTTCACATTCCTCTATGCTTGCATGTGTGCTTTCTCTTTCTCTCCTTTTGTATCATTTTGGTGAAAAAAGAAACATAATGTACATATCACTCTTCAGCTGTCCTCATCACATATAAACATTAAAAATGTCCTTCCATATTGATTCCATAGATTTATTTTTTTCTGGTACTGTTGATCAAATTCAGGTACTCATGATGTTAAGCTATGCTCTACCACTGGCTACACCTAGCCCCATATCTAATTCATTTTAAAAAATTATTTTTAGTTGTAGATGAACACAATACCTTTATTTTATTTATTTATTTATTTGGTACTGGAGATTGAACTCAGGGGCACTCGACCACTGAGCCACATCCCCAGCCCTATTTTATGTTTTATGTAGAGACAGGGTCTCACTGAGTTGCTTAGCGCCTCGCCATTGCTGAGGCTGGCTTTGAACTCACGATTCTCCTGTCTCAGCTTCCCTAAGTGCTGGGATTACAGGCTTGCGCCACCACACCTGGTTTATTTTATTTATTTTTATATGATGCTGAGGATTGAACCCAGTGCTTCACATGTGCTAGGCAAGTGGTCTACCACTGACCCAAAACCCCAGCCCTTTAATTCATTTTTAATAGCAGCATAATTGTTCATAAGATGGAGCTACCTTATTTTATTCAACTATTCTTCCACTTACATACATTCATTTTTCCAGTTTTGTTTTTCATAAGCACAGTGTTACAGTGAGCATCCTTATTAACATACATATATTCTTATACCCCTGACTTACAAGAGAGAAATGCCCTTTCTCACTACTGTTATTCAACATTGTTTTGGGGGTTCTAGCTGATGCAATATGAAAACTAAATGAAATATGCTGCATAAATATTGAAAAAAGGAAACAAAATAATCTTAATTTTTATTTTAGCTTAATTAGTTCATTTTAGTTATATAATACGAGGTTTCATCTTGATATAATTACACAAGCACAAAATTAAATTTGCTATAATTCAATCCCCAGTAATTCTACCTTCCTTCTCTTATCCCTCCCCTTTTCCCTTTCTCATACTTTACTGATCTTTCTTCTATTTATTTTATGCATTTTATTTAGTGCTTTAGGATATATATCATGGTAAGATCCACTGTAGTATATTTGTATATGTACATAAGGAAGTTAGGTCACATGAATTCCAATGTTAAACTTAGATTACATGAGTTTATACCTAGAAAACCCAAGAGACTATATGACAACAGCAACAACAATCACAATAACAACAATAAAAATAGAATAATAGAGTTCAATAACATATATTACTGAAAACATAAAAATTAAGTAGCTTCTGTTTTTACTAGCAGTGATCAGTTAGTCATGTATAAGGGAAAGGTGAAACTATCTCATTTACAACAATGATAAACCATAAAACACTTTGGAATACAACTTAACAATTATAGGAAGGGACTTATATAAAACATTTTACTAAAGGACATGAGACCTGATCTAAATTAATGGAGAGTCAGAACATGTTTCTGCAAATGAAATTATGATAGGATGCAAGATAAACTCTTTCTATATACATATAAATAATGAAAACTGATAGAATTTAATTGTTTTTTTAAAATTGACAACACAATTACATCATTCATAAGTATGAATGAGTATATGGGAATTGCAAAAAACATTTGGAGAAAACACTTATGTGAGGGAGCTTATTCTACCAAATACTAATAATTACTGAAAAATAGCATCAATTAATATAGTAAATTTTGAACAAGATAAAAGACTAATGGAATAAAATAGAGAATCAAGAAATGGGTGTGTAGGGGGGATGATGAATTATTAAAAAGTAGAATGGACATAATTATTTATATGGAAAAAATAATTAGATATCTGACTAATATACTCCAAGAAAATTCCAAATGAGCTGTAAAGAAACCTCCAAAGAAGTGAGTTTAGGAATAACCAGTATTAAATACCATCACTCATTTTAAGTTAAATTGCTAAAGATAAGAGCTTTATATTGACTTATCATCTCATATATTATGGGTGTTTTCTTAAAGGGATAAGGAATGTTCATCAGAGACCTTATAAGACCACAGTCAAGATGACTAACATTTTTTTTTTGGTACTGGGGGGGATTGAACTCAGGCGTTCTCGACCACTGAGCCACATCCCCAGCCCTATTTTGTGTTTTATGTAGAGACAGGGTCTCACTGAGTTGCTTAGCACCTCTCCCTTGCTGAGGCTGGCTTTGAACTCGCGATTCTCCTGTCTCAGCCTCCCTAAGTACTGGGATTACAGGTTTGAGCCACCGCGCCCGGCTCCCCTATTTTGTGTTTTATTTAGAGACAGGGTCTCCCTGAGTTGCTTAGCATTTTGCCATTGCTGAGGCTGCCTTTGAACTCATGATTCTCCTGTCTCAGCCTCCCAAAGTGCTGGGGTTACAGGCATGCGCCCGGCAACTAACACTTTTTGATAAAAAGAAGAAAAAAAACAAATGCTTAAAAATTTTTGAATCAGTTTTGGAAATATAATAAAAGTAATCCATGTCCTATTTTGTAACCATAAAACTGTATTCTAGCCTTGAATTCTTAATCTTGTAATGAGAATTTTCAGACACTTTTATCCAAAAGGAATTAACTGAAATGCCCATGAAAGCTTTAGTTTGGTGTGTCCTGAAACCACTAGAAGTGATATAACATTTGTCCTTATTTTGATTCCTAGGTATGTCATTAAAGTGTGAAAGAGCTTCTTTAATTCTTGTGAATTATAAAATGTGTTGGTTAATAGGAGAAGAAATGGTATTTTATATGTATATAAACCACTGTGCTTTAAGTCTGGGGACTTCCATTCTAGTCAGCATTCTATCATTAAAATGGATAAATAATGTCCTTGGGCTTACATTTCTCTATGAATAAATAAATGCAATAATATCTGCTTTATATCCTAGACATGTGATAAAAATTCATGACCAAAGTCCTTATTTGATATCTGCTGCAATGTCAGAAATAGAAAAAATACACAAAAGTCAGTAATAGAGTTAATGGGACATCTCAGACTCTAATTGGGTATTTAAGACTGAGTTATTTTATACTGTATCATTCTGTATAATTTACAAGCAAAAATTCATTCCTTTTACATGTACAGTTTGATTTCCTATGTTTGGACAAATATACACCACAATCAAGTTTTAGAACATTTATATCACTCCAAGTTCCTCCATGTCTCTTTATACTTAATCTTCTCCTCTCAGCAACTGTCCTTGTTTAAATCTCATCTGCTTTCTCTTCTTATAATTTGACATTTACAGAATATTATATAAATATAATTACATGATATATAGCTTTTGTGTTTGGCATGTTTTACTTAGTATAATGCATTTGAGATTCATCTATATAATGTCATGTATCAATAGTTCATTCCTTTCTATTGCTAAGTAGTATTAGTAGTTTTCCACTATATATTTGTAACACTGTTTAACCATTTACCACCGGTTGATTGCTATTTGGGTTGTTGTCCTTTATGTTGATTTGGGACAAAGTTGTTGTAAGATTGGGTTTTGATTTTATATTTTTTTGATATATCAACATGATTTATTTTTGTCTATCTTTACTATCTTTCAATAGGTATGCTATTTTTTCAAGTTTAAAAAGGGTTTACTATTAATATTTCCCAAATTATTATAAGAACACAGGCTTAGAAGACTTTTAGTATAACCTAATGGCATCTAACAGATAAAAACTTATCAAAGCAAATTAAAACCTCTTAAGTAATGTACTCCTTGCAGTATATCTTCTACATAAAACACAGGAACAATCTTTCTGAAATGCACGTCTGATCATGGGATACTGCTATTTAATGAACTCCAGTGAGTCTGCAAAATCATTTAGATGACAGCTCCTTTCTATCAAGTGTTTATGGGGCTTGACATTGTGCCAAATATCTTCTTGTATTACTGGACTTAATCAGTAGCCCTTTGAAATAAGCTACACAGTGGCAGAGGCACTAGGATTCTAGGATTTGAACCCTGAAAGTGTGCAATTATCTTAGGATGGGACTTGGGGCTTTTTAATATGTGGACCTAGTCACTACCAACAGAGAAAATAATATTGTAATTTTTGTTTGTTTTCATGCTTTTTCACTTCTGGGTGGTTCTTTTTTTTTTACTATTTTTTTTTATTTTTCTCAAAAGTTGCATTTTAATACATGTTATCAAACATAATAGAAAAAAACAAATTTTCAGAAGCTGTACACACTATTCACTGAAAACATTTGTTGAGGCAAATAGAAAAAAAATTGTTACAATCATAATTTTTCTAACTTTGCACAAAATTATAAGCAGATTACATTCTTCATATTAAACATCTTTATATGCACTTTCAATGAACAGTGTATATATATATATATATTTTATCAACCATCTTTACTATACCCATTCCCCTTTCCTGCCCCCTGTGGGTGGTTCTTTTTATACACATTATTTTCTTCTGTCTGATATGTCCTACTTGCCTATTTTTTATATATTATTAAAACTCAGCTCAAATGTTTATCCTGATTACTTAAACAACATTCTTTGCATATACCGAGGCTGCTGTAATAAATGAATCACCCAGCATTGAAATTCAAATATTTCTTTTGCTCCTTCTCTTCTTATTCTACTTTTGTTATTTCCATTATCATTATTACACTTTTTGTATTTGTCCCACAGTTTTTGGATATTTTAATCCCTTTTTTTCATTCTTATTTTCTTTTTTTGTTTAAAAAGTTTCTGTTGACATTATCTTCAAACTCAGTGACTCTTTCCACAGTTGCCCTATTAATAAGTCCATCAGAGGCATTCTATACTTCTTTTCAAATGTTTTGATATCTAACATTCAATTTTGATTCTTTCTAAAAGTTTCCATTTCTCTGTTATATCACACATTTCTTCTTGCATGTTGTCCATGTTTTCCTTCAGAGTCATGAACATTGTAATCATATTTATTTTAAATTGCCAGTCTGGTAAATATAAAATCTCTGCTAGATCGGTCTAGTTTGGATACTTGCTTTCTCTTTAAGTGTGTGTGTGTGTGTGTATGTATGTTGGTATGTTTGTAATGTTTAGTTGAAAGCCAGACATGATGTACTGACTGGTAAGAGAATCTGAGGCAAATAATCCTAATCCTTTAGTGTGAAGTTTTTTCATTTTTCTGGCTAAGAGTTAGGGTGTGTGTAGTATTTACTGTAATTGTATGTGTTAGGCGTGAAAATTTCTTTGGTTTCCTTATTTTTCACTGTCCTATTGTCTTTTTTCCTAGAGACTTATTATTTGATAAGGTCTGAGTTGTACAATTCTTTCCACTTGAAACCTATATTATTAGACAAGACACTTATGAATGTGTTGGTAAGGTATAGAGTAAGGGCAAGTGTACGATAGTTATATGATTAGGTCTCAGTCTTTTACCCTGACTTGTCTCTAGGCTGTTTCCTCCACAACTACTTCTCATCTTTATTCTTGCCCTTCACTAATTGGTCAGGAAGTTTAGGGTAATGGGAGCTGGCTATTTTTCTTCCACCAATTTGAAGGCTGACAGGGCTGGTGTTCATACCAGTTGCTAACTACAGCAAGACAGTTCTGTTCCCAGTGAACTGTGAGTCTCTGTATTGTCCTGTGTCTCTAATTTTAGAGGAGGTGGGAGTTTTCCCTCTAACTTCAGTTACTTTATGGTTCTGAGAAGAGTTGTTGATTTTCAGGGTTTTTTTTTTTTTCAGCATTTTTTCTTACTGTGAGAATGGCAGTGATGCCTTCTAGGCCACTTACACATCAGACTGGAAACTGAAGTTGATCCCAGCATAGATTTATAACTTTAGGTTAAAGTATGACCTCTAGACTTCTGTAGAAATGTGAGTCACTTTAACTTCCTATGATAATTCATATGTCATAATAGATGTTTGTATATGGATGGGAAATAATGTACCACTCAAATGGACCACATTAATAAGCAGAGGTTTCCATCCTCATATCAGATAAAGTGGACTTCAAACCAAAGATAGTCAGAAGGGATAAAGAAGGTCATTTCATACTGCTTAAGGGAACCACACATCAATAAGACATAACAATCATAAATATCTATGCCCTGAATAATGGATCATCTACGTATATCAAACACACCCTTCTCAATTTTGAGAATCAAATACACCACAACACAATAATACTGAGTGACTTTACACACTTCTCTCACCACTGGATAGATCTTCCAAACCAAAACTAAACAAAAAATAGGACTCGATAATATAATCAATAATTTAGATTTAACAGACATATACAGAATATTTCTTCCATCAACAAGTGAATACACTTTTTCCCCAGCAACACACAGATCCTTCTCTAAAATAGACCACATGTTATGCCACAAAGCAATTAACAAATAGATGTTTGTATAATCTGAAAATAGACTACCAGGGAATGAACAATAGTAGAATAACAATTAATATTTATTGAGTGATTTTAGCATGTGATACCTTATATTACAGAGCATTTACATATACTGCTTTAATCCTTATAATTATCTGAGTTGGTAAAGAGTATCACCACCTGTTTTCTATAGATGAAGCAACAGATGCTTACATTTACTTAACAGCATGTTAAATAACATAGAACTTGGAATTTTGATCCATGCGTTTGAGTCTAGACTTTATAAGTTCAATGACTGTGGGCTGCAGTTATAGTTTGGATCTGGATTGTACTCTAAAAGCTCATGTATTGAAAGCATGCTTCCCAATGCAGCAAGGTTCAGAGGTGGGGTTTTTAGGTAGTAGTTGAATCAATCGGTGGATTGGCTAGCTGGATAGCTGGATGGACTATTGGGAGGTGGGACCACATTGGAGGAAGTAGATCACTGGGATGTGTCTTGGAGGGGTCAATCTTCTCCCTAGCCCCTTCCTCTCTTTCTCTCTGCTTCCCAGCTACCATGAACTGAGAAGCTTTTCTCTGCCTTGCCCTGCCACTATGATGTTTCTGCTCTACAGCCAAATAATGATGGACAAATCTTCTGAAACATTGAGCCAAAATAAATTTTCTTCCTTTAAGTTGTATCAGGTATTTTGGTCTCAGCAATGAAAAGCTAACACAGCTCCCAATATCAACATTAGAAGATAGAGTTGCAGAGATACAGATAGGGAGGGAAAGGACTCCTTGGAGTGGGTTATCCCAGGTAATTGGATTAGAGCTAGGGCTGAAAAGGGCAAGTGTGTTAGTGAGCTTTGCATGAATGTAACCAAAATGCCTGACGAGAACACCTTAAGAAGAGAAAAAGTTCAAGTTGGTTCATAGTTTCAGAGTTTTAGCCTTAGTTAGCCAAGTCCATTAGTCTGGACCCAAGGTAAGGCAAAACATTATGGAAAAAGAGCATGGTGGAGGAGTACTGCTCACCTCATGGTGGCTGGGAAGTAGAGAGAACAAGGGGAAAGGCCTACAGGAAAGATGCACCTTTCAGGGCACACTCCCTGAAATGAACTACCTCTTTTAACCACACTTTACCTGCCTACGGTTTACCACCACGTCGGTCTACTCAAATTACAATGGACGGATTAGATCACAGCTCTTATCATCTAATCATTTCACTTCTGAATATTCCTGAATTAGGAATTTTTGAGGGACATCTTATATCCAAACCTTAACAGCAAGGTTAATACCTAATTTACATTTGTGTTTCTAACTATCACTTCCATATTCAACTTGTAGAAAGTTTAGTTCCCTAAAGTTTGTTAGATATATATGAGTGCCTCAAGGGATAGAACAGACTCCAGAGGAAAGGAGAGAAGTTATTCTGAAGTCTTGGGTATTGGTATTCAAACAAAAATGCTTTGAGGATCAGAAATTGATTGGCTTGTGGTTGTGCAGCTACTTTGTGGTACTCAGAATCAGAATATTAAAATCAATCTATTTAATATACTTGCTATGAGGAATGTGTTGTGTATTATGAATAGCACTAAAGTAACCACAAACACAAGTCAAATGGATTAAAAAGCACCTGTGTGTATGAGGATGGTATCTCATAAGTAGACTGAATACAGTGGTTAATATTTCAATGTAGAAACTCCAATATCCATATATGTTTGGCAACATTTCACTTCAGTGGTCTTGGTCAATAAATGTCTTTGTTATGTATTCAGGACTCCTAAGCCAACAACTGCTGTCATGGGATATCTGCCACCCAACAAAGGAGGGAGGGAAAGAACCTGGGCTTTAATATTACCATTACCAAGCACAAATATCTATAACAAACTGCTGTGTGAATGGACAGCCAGGGCACAAAATGAAGTTGTTTGTTGAACTTAGGCAACTCCAGAAAGATTGATCCTCAATCATCAAGTTGATAAAATTAATTTTAATAATCTCAGGGGGCAATGAATAGTAGGGAATTTGCATACTGAGGCCACTGTTATGGGCTTGCACACAGTTGAGCCTTTGACAGATGTTCTGGTCTCAGAAAAAACAACCATGTTGATACTCTTATGTGCTTCAAACTTCTTTGCCTAACAGGCTGTCAGAATTAATCTCAACAGGTCTGGGGCAGTAAGGTATGGTGCCATTGTTTTTCCATGAGGAAGATTAGAGTCAGGAGAGAAGCAGTGACAACATTAAGCATAGCTTAGGGAAGAAACATTGCAAATAATGAGTTTAAGGGCCTGAGAAACTTCTGAGCTTCTATATAGACATCCAGACTTTAGAAGAATGGCCAACAGAGTAGCTCTGTGAAGGGTGCATGAGGGTGAGTAGCAAGATGATCATCCACATGGAATTAAGGGAAAGATACTTTAAAGGTTCTTCTGACCAAAATACAGTTCCTGATACTACCTACTAAGGTTAGTGTTCAAGTGGCCTATTAAATCTACATGTTTTCAGTGCATTAAAGTGTTATCTTGCTGGCAGATAGTTAACCAATTAGTAAAGGTTTATTTTTATATGATTAGTCCATTAGCACCACTTTTTATCAACCAGAGTCAGAAATTCTGGAGAGACATGATCGAGGACTGGGAAGGTTTAGAAATGAAAACATTCTCTGTGCTGGATGACTGCTATATATAGTGCTGCCCAACAAGAATATAATGAATAAATCCTGCAAGCCTCTGGGTTCTGGCTGCTCAGATGGTAATTAGTATTATCACCATATTGCAGAGTAGGAAATTGAGACCTAAGGAAATAAGCAAATTTTCCCATGATCACAGAACTTGAGTGCACTCTGATTTTAACCTAGAGATATCTCAACCTAAAGGCAATTTTCTTCTTCATCTTTATGACATTGTATCCAGAAGGGTAGAGGTAACCTGAACATGGCATATTCTTTTGCCACCGTTTTCAGAAAAGAGAACAAAACAAAAACAAACTTACTTCTATTGGACATGAATAATCCTTTAGAAGACTGAATGTGGTGACTTGGAAAGTTGCCACTTTGGATTATCTAGATCTGTCTTGAAGAACATATAAATATTCCTGGCGGTTCTTCATCAAGAGTTCTTTTCTAATGCTTATACATTCTTTAGTTTTTACTTCCTGGGAGAAAATCAAAACAGTGAGCAGGGAAAATGAAAATTGTTAGAACTAATTGCATATGGACTTTGCCACCAAATGACATGAGAAAACAATAACATTTGTCTTTGAATAAAATAAGTGTGTGGGCTCATTTGTCCACCCTCAGCTTAGTTTTCATTTTCCTTTCCTCTCAAAATGCCCAGAGGGACCATATTTTTGTTTAATGACCTTCAGGATGATTCTTTAGAAATCTGAGGCTATCAGAGTTGGAAGCAATGCGAAAATAATTGTGGATTATTATTGTATGACGACAGTGGCAGCTGGGCTGGTTTTTTCCTCTCTGTTCAGACTTTCTTCTTCATTTTCCCAGAAACTTTATATCCCAAGGTTTAACTCAGAAGCAAATCTCATATAGGTGATAAACCTTGCAGACATGGTACGTAATATAATTTCAGACAGACCCTTAACTGTTCTTCCAAAAGACCCTAGGGAGTAAAACAATCTTACATCTAGATGTTCTCCATAATGTTACTTTTATTTACTCTCTGAAAATGTGTGTGGGTAGTTGTACTGGGCATAAAGCAAGTGTATCTGTTAAATATTATACCTGTGAACTTAAGTGCTAGGTTTTGTTTTCTTGTCAAAACTCCTGCAAACAGAAGAAAAATTGTTATGGTGAAAAACTAATAAATGAGTATTTACTCTCTCAAATCCTTTACACACAGGCACTCACATCTGAGGCTAGTGAGTCAGTATAGATTCAAACTTTCTTTGAATGTTTAGGATGTCTTGAGGAAGATGGGGTTGAACAGGAGTAAATGCAGATACTGTATACAGTGTAATGGAGAAAGTAGGAAGTGCTTTTTACTATTGTCCAATTACTCTGCCTCACAATCAATTTCTTGCCTCAATTGAGAGAATCAGAAATTAGATGCTAAGATATTGTTGTCTTGATTATTCAACACTCTCTCACAGCTATCCCCTATGCCTCCATTGGCATTTGTACAGAGTTTAGTTACCACTGTGGTTGAAAATTTGTGGTAAATAATAGACTGGGACAATATCTCAAAGTTGTCTGAAGTTGTCCCCAAAGACAATGCCACATGGTCGGATATTTGTGAATATTCTTACATAATTTGTTATTGCTTGTCACTCTCTGGAAAAATGTCACTGTCTGCAAAAGTGTTATACATTCCTTTCTAAGGAAGTCCAATCCCAGTAGTAAGACTTTCTCCCATTCCCATTAGAAGAGTAAAAAAAAAATGGCTTCAAAACTCAAACCTTATTCTCTGGTCACTGAACATACAAAGTGGATGATTTCTTTAAACCGTTATTAAAACAAAGCACATCCTTATATTTCCTAGCTGTGTTTCTAGGAACACCAACCAAATTTTCTAGACCCTGTCCACCAGCCCCATAAATGGATCTGTTGACCATGATGAAGGAGGCTTTGGAGTATTTGTATTAGTTTTTCACAATAAGGAGGGATTAATGAAAGAATTATAAACTTCCTTACCAAAGCAAAAGCATTTTATGAATGTTTAATAATGCTTAAGTCTCCCCTGGAGTAAGCTGAATGGCTAAGTGAACCATATCCTTCTAAGACTTTCAGGGAATACACATGTCAAGTACAAAAAATGAGGATATTATATATTTAGCAACTGTTAAAGTTTTACTCTATATCTCTTACATGTATGGAACGTGTATGCTTTTCTATTTTTGCACAGTGCTTCAGGAATCTTCTGGCTCTTGGTATCAGGTTTTTCAAGTGGCTCTTAATGTGATGGTGATGATATTTGAATGAGATACAATAACATACATTTGTGATATTGCTTGGTCATTGATTTAACTCCTTAGCTATCTATTTTGAAACTAAACAGAAGAATAAAAAAAAAGTGAAAGCAGTAACTTGCCAGTATGGAGAAATAATGATGTGAATATTTATTTTTCATTTACTTACCAATATTTTCTCTTTAGGAATGCAAGCCAAAAATGTGGAGAAGTATAATAATACAGAAGGGAAATGCTCTTCTAATCCAGGAAGTTCAAGAAGAAGATGGAGGAAATTACACATGTGAACTTAAGTATGAAGGAAAACTTGTAAGACGAACAACTGAATTGAAAGTTACAGGTAAGAATTGGTTCTATCAAATTATAGCAAATTAAATTTTAAATGTAGGGCTAGGGCTGTGACTCAGTGGCAAAGCACTTGCCTACCATGTGTGAGACCCTGGGTTCGATCCTTAGCACCACATACAAAAATAAGAAAATAAAATAAAGACATGCTGTCCATCTGCAACTACAAAAAAAATTTAAAAAATTTTAAATGTAACTTGGTTTGTGAAGAAAGTTTTGTTCAAGGAGACAACTTTCTGTGAACTTAGAGTTGGTTACAAATCAAACCATTGGAAAGCATACTATTAATAAATTACACTGAAAAAATGCTATATGCGGAGCCTAATGTACATATACATATAACCTTACAGTAATTTTATACAATATTTTAGTGCAACTGTATTTTTCACTCTGATTCATCATATGATGTCAACTGTGGAATATTCTTCTTGTGGTATCATATCAGCAATTGAGAAGTTCCAGAGTTTGGAGCATTTAGGATTTAGGATTTCAGGTTAGGGATGTTCAACCTATATTATGTAAATACTTTAAACATATAATAATATCACTTATTTGTAGAATCCAAAAAAAGTTCAATATATAGCAACAGAGAGTAGGTGGAGCAGAGAGATAGAAATAGGGAGATATAGGTCAAAATATATATACAAAGTTACAATTATGTAAGGTGAATAAATCTAGTGATTTATTATATAGCATGATGACTAGTTAATACTATTGTAGTGTAGGTTTGAAAGTTGCTGAAAGAATATATTTCAGGTACATTTACCACAAAAAAGTAAAAAAAAAAATAGCTTTACGAGATAGGTAAGTTAGTTTTCTAGACTACAGTATCCAAGTCACCATATATATGTATATCACAAATCATGCTGTATACTTCAAATACATATGATTTTAAAACATGCATGTGTATGTTTGTATGTATACATATACACATTTGTATTTTGGGTAAAGTCTGAGCCATGGTAAACCTTAAAATTATACAGACAATTGCAATATTGATTGCATTAATTTACTTATGACTAAAGTATTTGGGCATTGCCTGTTTAATCACCTAATGTTGCCATCAACCAGTTGGTTAATTATAACATACCATTGCTAAGGTTAGGAATACATTTTTCTTCTATATTTCTTTTTATTATGTCTGGCAGATCTTTTGGGGTAGTTTTAAAATCAGTCAACTTGTATTTATACTTACTGAGTTCAGTGCTAGAACTCATATGTTTATTTAAATTTTTGATTCCCAAGATTCAATTGTTTGTTCTTTCCAAAATTTTAAGAGAGTGTACACACATTTTCCACTCTCTATCATAATAAATGACAGTTTTACTTTAGTTTTAATCTAGAGAGCACCTTTGTATTATAATTGCATGTTATTTCCCCCCATGGACTTTTATTTTTCGTTTATTTTTACTGGTTCTTTTTAGTTATACATGACAGTAGAATTATTTTTGACATAATTATACAAGTGTGAAATATATCTTATTCTAGTTGGGACCCCGTTCTTATGGATGTACATGATGGTGGGATTCACTATTGTGTATTCATATATGTATACAGGAAAATAATTTTGAATTCATTCTGCTCTTTCCTTTTCCTATTCTTCCTCTCTTCCCTTTATTCCCCTTTGTCTAATGTACTGAATATCTATTCTTTCCTCCCCCTACCCTTTATTGTGGGTTAGCTTCTACATATCAGAAAACTTTCGACCTTTGGGTTTTTGGGACTGTCTTATTTCACTTAACATGGTAGTCTTCAGGTCCTTCGATTTACTTACAAATGTCATAAATTCAACCTTCTTTATGGCTGAGTAATGTTCTATTGTGTATGTATACCACATTTTTTATCCATTAATGTTTTGAAAGGCACCTAGATTGGTTCCATCCTCATAGTCTTTTAAAAAATTAACTACCATATTGGGCCAATACCAAATAACAAATATCTGCTTTTGATTAGTTTCTATTTTTCTCAACATGAACTAGACTTCCTGGACTCATTCATGGTATAATATTTAATCACAGGCAGTTATACATCTTTAATAAGTGACCTGACCATGCACAAAGATTTATGGCATTGTCACTTTGGCTATAATCACCAGTACTTATCAGATGCTTGGGAGGCACTTTTATTTGGCAAACTACAGTTTGTAATATTGTAGTATTTGGCTTGTGTTTAAATTGAACCATAATAAGTTAAACACCAAATCTCCTTTGCACTCTGATCTAATAAAATATGGTAGTGACAATTTGCATCTTTATTTTAATTTTAGAATCTGGAAAGGCACATCTAGAGCCACTTTTTGTGTATTTTATAAGATATTGATTTATTTGCTCTAAACTTTTAATATAATTGAACTATGGGATTAAGATTTCATCTGGATACCTTACAGAGGTTCACAATAAATTTTTTAAAGGTTTTTTGGGGGTACTGAGGTTTGAGGCCAGGGTCTCCCTACTACTGAGCTACATCCCTAGCCCTTTTCATTTATTTTTAAATGTTGAGACAGGGTCTTTCTAATTTGTTTAGGATGGCCTCAAACTTGTAATCCTCCTACTTAAGCCTCCTGAGTCACTGGGATGACAGGCATGTGTCACTGTGCTCAGCAGGTTTACAAACTTTAATGTACATCAGAATCATGTGGAGAGATCCAAGTAGGGTGAGGAGAAAAAATCTTCAAATACAGATTCCCATGTCTTTCTCTCAGATTCTTGTTTAGTACATCAATAAGACAAGGAATTTATTTACCTTTTTGTCCAGGCATCTGGGCATATGCCTTCCAAGGGTCATTCTTTGAGAAACACTAGAAGAAAAAATGGTGCTTTTGATTTTCTTGTAAGCTTATTGGTTCACACATATAAAACAATTTCATAGACCCTGAATCATTTCCCTTAAACTTCTAAGAGTTATTATGAAAATGATGGTCATTGGTAACCACAGGAAATAAGTCAAAGGATTATGTGGGTAAAGCAACCTCAATCAATGAAAACAGTCATTTGTTCATTTACCATTCAAATAAAAATTTACTAAATTTATATTACAGGCCAAGCAATGAACCAGGTACAGGAAAAATTCAAAATTTAGTTATGATTATTTTTGAGTCAATGTTAATCATTCACATGAGAAGATATGAAGTTTAAATATTCATTCACACAGTTTAAATGTTATGTTTGATATAGAAACAAAATGCTTTCTTGAAATGGAAACTCAAGAAGTTGCTCTGTGAAGGCTGATTCTTTTTGCATTGTATGCTGTACTGGCCTTGTATGCTCAGTATTATGAAAAAAAAAATAAACAGATTGTCCTCTCATAATTCAGAATATAAGGCTGGTATTATTTAAAGAGAAACCTTAACTTGTTTTTGGTTTCACAGCATACAGGCATGGGGTAAGAATTTCAATATGAAATTAATGGGACCATTTAATTATAAAATTGAATAATATGATGTTCTATAAGATGGTATATTGCAAATATACAAGCTTTACAAGCTTTTTAGATTTTTAAAGGTTATTTTCTGGCTGTTCTTTTCAAATTTATATATCTGAGAAATATGTCTTAAGTAAAACAAGTGTCTCTTAAGGTTTACAGTTGATATTTATTTTAGGTAGATCAATTATAAAAAGATTCAGATATTCAAAACTGATAAGTTAGAAGGTAATAATTTGCTTTATGAAATTATTCCTTTATATAAAAACATATGCTCTAGTATTTCCTTAAATAGTTACCTTTGTACTTTATTTAAATAGGATTTAATTTCAATGCATCTTGTCTGGAATACTTTGATTATATAAATCATAGCATACCTGTGTGATATTATTGTGAAAATTTCTTTTTATACTTTTGGATGCTGTTTATGAACAGGGAGAACTATAAGAATAAATACACATTTAGGTCATTTGCCTAACCAGCAGCTTTATATCCCACAGCATATTTTAGGTAACTATTTGCTCTTTTATAGATTTCTCCTCTATTCTCACATTGAATTTGTGCAGAGGGCTAGTTAAAATGATAAGGAAAGACAGGGGAGTTGGTTAAAAGAATGTGAAAATGTAGAGCAAGTGATAATGGAAGGAGGAGGAAAGGAGTGCGAGAGCATGAGCGGGGTAATGGAATAGGGTCTCCTGGGATAATAGGAGAAGGTCAGCCTTGGGAAGGTCAGTGGCATACGAAAATTATGGGGATGTTCAAAAATGAATAAAAGCAGGAAGCCAACACTGATTAACTTTTTCTGGAAGGTAATTCACAGTTCACATGGTGAATCTCTCACAAATTCATGCATTTTTAGAAATGAGCATAGGATACTTAAGAAAAAAACCCAGTAACCTATCATCTACTGAACATGCAAAACACTCTTCCTCTGGATTATTGTAGATACCTCTAGAGTTCCTGATTGGGATATTTTCACATATTAGGAATAATCCCTTAACCATTGGTGTCTGAATGCCATGACTGGAAGGGTTTATTTTATGGGTATGCTTCAAAGATTTGATGGTCACTGTAAAACAATAGTAGCATACAATCTGGTTCTACAAAACTTGGTAAAACAGCAAAGTAGAATTTAGGACCAGTCTGTGGTGAAGATGTTCAAATGCACAAGTTCAACAAGTGCTTTTAATCTCCACTTTACAAAGTTTAATAGAGGTGCACTCTTGCATGTGTCATTTAGCCAACATTGTTGTTAGAATAATTTCCTCTGGTGTGGAAAATGGCAGCTATGTCCATAGGGATACATTTCACACTGATGTTGGAGAACATGCTGTTTATGGTCCTGACTCTTAGTTCCTTCGTGTCTCTGCTGTTAATGCTGAAACACTGGAGTGAGAAAAAACATGGAATGTAGCCATATGGTTGAGAGTTGGTGGAATAAATGAAATTGGGTATTTTGATTAAGGATTATATAACAGAGGAAGTGATCTTTAGGCCAACAATTATATAATAATCATGATGGGGGAACCCAGAAAGCTAATGTCTATTTTGAGAGCTCACTATGTGGTACACATTGTACTTAGGGTTTTTCATTCATTACATCATTTAATATTCACAACAAGCATAAGACAGTAGTTATTATTATTGTCCCCATTTTACAAAAGAAGAAATTAAAACTTGGAGAGATGATGTGCCGGAGGCCATGTGCTATGTAATTGGAAGAATTCAGATGTAAATCTAAGTCTTTCTGATGCTTAAATATAATTTTTTACCATCACAAAAAACCAGTCATATAATTTCATTCACTAAACATACCTTGCCTATCTTGAGAATAAATACCAAAATATTTGTCACAGCACGCATATTTCCACTGAAATGTCCTTTATGGACATATACTATTTGTTTTTCAATACTTCCCTATTGGAGTTTAGACACCCTGAATATGGTACATTTAAATTTTTAAGCTTAGTCTTTAGTTCTTAATATTTTGGGGGGGATACCAGGGATTGAACCCAGTGGTGCTTAACCATTGATTCACATCCCCAGCTCTTTTTAAAATTTATTTTGAGACAAGATCTGGCTAGTTGCTTAGGGCCTCACTAAATTGCTGAGGCTGGTCTTGAACTTGTGATCCTCCAGCCTCAGGCTCTGGAGTTGCTGGGATTATAGGCACTACCATACTTGGCTTTAGTTAAAATCTTCAGTAATGAGAAACAGAATTGAATCAAAGCTGAGGGTAATGCCAGAGAAGTAAGAAGTAAAAGCAAAAATTCATGAAAGTTGGAATTTGCCAGATTTCATGTTTTGATGCCACAGCCCCTATTACCATGACATTCCATAGTGAGGAAAAATAGATTCAAATATGTTTACTGTAGTTACAACACTGATTCTGAACTAGGGTAGGTGAAGCAATGGAGAAGCATCTAGTTAAACAATGTTGGCTCAGTTTGTAAAGATCAGCTTGTACCTAAATCAGTGCCTGTTATATGCAACAAGTAATTCAGGATCCAAGGTTTTTAATGTGGTTCTAAAAGCAGACAGGTAGGGAGATGGAAGAATGTTCTCCTGGGAACTTGTAAAAATATTAAGTTTATTCATAGGAATAGTGTGTCTTTTTTTTTTTTTTTTTTTTTTTTAGGAATAGTGTGTCTTAAACTGTATTCTGTGGAGCTCAAATTCTAAGGGAGACTAAGAAAAATTTCCAGAGATTTCCAAGAGAGGAGAGGAGAGGAGAAAAAAGGAGAGGGGAGGAAAAAAAGAGGTTCTGTGACCATTTGTTTATTTGCTAGATGAAATTCAAACAGTTTTATTTTTGCAAGTCATCCCAGGGAAACTTACTGCTTATAATATTCCAATATTTATTAATTTTTCAAAGTGAAATGATATGCATTTTAGGACATTTCCTAAACTTGTATGACCATATAACACATTTTTCCCCTTAAGAGCATTTGAGGATGCTGTTTCCACAGAACAAACATCAGGAAAGCTAAGTGAAAAACTAAGTGAATATGTAATTTATTGGGATCCTACTAATGCCCATAGCTTCATGGTTTCAATAAAATATTTATTAGACACTTACTTTATATCACAATTACAATTGTCTATTATGTTTTATTGTCTTATTTTCTCAACAAGCCTTAAGGAATGGCATTTGTTGATTATATCTTTTCTTTGTTCCCAAGTGCTGAGCATATAACAGGTTTCCAAAAATTATTTGAAGCTTTGTTTGGATGGGTGTTTATTTGATTGTGCTTTGGTTGGGTACCAATAAGACAGCTTTGTGTTTGTAGAATAATTTAAAGTTTTGAATCATTTTATTCCTGTTGAATGAGTATAAATTTACAAATGAATGCAAAATCATTTTACATTCTGTTGCTCACAAGAAGTATTATGGAGTCATCAGCAAAGGTGATATTATTATTGTTAGTAGTAGTACTACTACTACTAGTAGTAGTAATATTAGCAATAATAGTTTTTACAAGAATAAACTATGGCTTGGAGAAAGTTTAAAAAATTTGTCCCGGGGTGGCAGCTGTTAAATAGCATGGCTAGGACTAGAACCCCCTATCCTGAGTCTTAGTCCAATGCTTTTTCGACCCTACCTGCCCTGTTTCTCTCTCTCTGAAGTCCCTTAATCCTGGGTGCTGGCCCAAAGGAAGAGACACAACCCCAAAAAGACTTGAAATTTGGTGAGTCCAGAGCTCAGGTCTAAGGGTCCCTAAAATATGCTTTAATCTAAAATGTTAATATGTCAATCTATTGCTGTTTTTAAAAAAGAATAATTGCTATTTTAACAGGAAAAGCATTTGGATGGTGGATTCCCTAATTAATATTTAAATGCTTCTAGTAGCCAGGTAGGTCATGTATATGAGTGGTGTAGACCAGGTGTTCCAGGCAACAGGGAGTGGCAAATTGGTATATGCTGGCTGCACCAATATAGCCCTAACTAATTGCTGCCAGGTAAGACTGAGGATCCAATATTGCCAGGCCCTCTAATTTTGAGAAGATGTGGAAGTCTGGTTTTTGTGTAAAAATTTTTGTATTGTAAAGCACTCAATGGACCAAATAAAGCATGCCTATGAGCTAAATCAATTTAGGGATTGCCTGTTTGTGGCATTTGACTTAAAATATTTGTTTCAGTAGGACATTTAAACAAGTGACTTATTGTGTGGCTTACTCAGAATCAGCTGCACAATTTCCATCTTCAGTAGTGAGTAGGGGAAAAAAATGTAAAACCCCTGAAGTAGCCTGGAGAAAAGTTAATAGACAAACTGAGAACAGCACTGAGAAGCTATCCTAATCACACTATCCAATAGACTGGTCGATCCAAGTAGAGAGTGAAGGGCACAATTTATGGATGTAATACTACAGGAGGGATATTGACAAATTGATCACCTTACAGAGAAGGGTGATTTAGATGATGAAGAAAGTTGGTCTTAAATGTTACAGATAAATGAAGAGCTTGGGAGAGAAAGCATCCACCTTAAAGTTGCCCTGAAGCAGTGTGATGTGAAGCACGGAAAGAAACAAATCATTGGCATATTTTTTTTTCTCCTTCATGTTCTCCCTGAGCAGCTAGTTGACATGATATGAATGTGTTTGTCCTGATTATTACATGAAAATGGATCTCATTTGTACTTTTTCTGTGACTTAATAAAAAAAGACCTCAGCAGTCAATAGTTCTTGGCTGTGTTAAGAGGACTTCTCACATGACTTACTGTGCATTTCATAATTGACTGTTTTTTTGCACACTTGCAGGTGCAAAAATCTCAGGACTACACTG
>PVHX01025543.1:0-22207 GCA_004024805.1 Geosciurus inauris | reverse complement strand
TAGGTCTCGTTGTCCGGGTTCCCGTCTTTGTCCACAGGAAGATCGAAGTTGATGACGACAGACACTTGTTCAACATCGATACCTGCACGAAGGAGGGACACAGAGGAGTCAGGGCTGGAGACACGGTCAGCCACACGCACCTGCTCTGGTGGAGGGAGAGTCTGGGGCAGGTCACCACTGGGGTGCGGGCACAAGAGAGAACACACATACGGGCCTGCAGAAGAACGCTGCAGGTGCTAAAAGCCATAAAATCAGAAAGCAAATGTCTGAAGACACAACCAAACACCTGGAGATGCCCTGGGAAGAGCTGGCTCTGTCTTGAGCAGTCAGAGCCTGGGTGTCTCCTTGTACCCGGGCATGACTGCTGGCTTCCATGTGAGTTCCCATCGCCAGAGGGAAATCACGTGTCTCATGGAAAGGATCGTTTCTGCCACCCCCAGCAGGCTCCTACAGGGCGTCTGAGTCTTCTGGATACAAGGACTTCCCTCACTAACAGGAATGGGTCCCTGAGCCTGGCATTCCAGGACAGTCTCTGCTCACCACGAGCACACACGTTGGTGGTCACCAGAACCTTCTCTTTGCCCTCTCGGAAGCGCTCAATCACAGCAGCTCTCTGCTCCACCATCATTTCTCCACTCAGCAGAGCCACCTGGTGGCCTTCTTTTGAGAGCTCTGCTGCCAACCAACTAGCTGTTTTGCGGGTCTGGAAGGAAAAATAATTGTTTTAAATGAAAAGACCTGAGGGAGGAAAAAAAAACTAGGAAAACTGCAATGGCTTATTGCCATTAAAACACACAGAAGCCCTCCTTAGCGTGAGCAGAAACAGCATCATTCTGTTTTCCATATTTTTATTGATGTGTTCTAATTATACTTAATAGTGGGGCTCATTGTTATATATTCCTACATGCTCATGACATAACAACATAATTTGGTCAATTGTATAATTTTTGGGGGGATGATTTTTTCTTTTTTGATGGTACTGGGAATTGAACCCAGGGCCTCACACATGGCCAGATAAGTGCTCTATAAGTGCTATGTCCCCAGCCCTTTAAATTTTAAATAAATAAATAAGCAAACAAACAAATAAATAAATTTAAAACTCTAAGTTTCCCAAACTGGTCTGAAATTTGTGATCCTCCTGCCTCAGGTTCCTGGTCTGCACCATGGAACTCTTATTTTTTCATGCAGGGAGTGTGGATTGAGCCAAAGATCTTCATTTCTAAATAGTCCATATCCTTAATGTTCAAAGTTATTTCATTGGATGTTATTTGGGGTTTTTTTCAAGCAACTTCTAAGAAGTGAGATCAAAGAAGATTCAGCCATTCACAAAGTCTTCCCCTTAGAATTCAAGAATCTGAGGAGACTATGGGGTATGGTATAGGTGATTGTCACATCCTTCCTTTTCAATTTCACACAGTGTGAACCTGGTCCTCCTCAGTCCTCCTCTACATCGAGGTGCAGCTGGCTGGGAAGGGGGCAGGGTAGCCCTGCAGGTGCTACTCACATGGCAGAAGATCATGGCTTGAGCGATGGTGATGGCCCCATACAGGTTACACAAGGCCTGGAACTTCTCGTCTCTGTTATTGCACAGAACGTAGTACTGCTTGATGGTGTCCAATGTCTCCTCCTCACGCTTCAGTTTGATAATGTTGGGGTCTGGGACCACTTTCTGGGCAAACTTCCACACAGAGTCTTCAAAGGTGGCAGAAAAAAGCAACATCTGGCAGTTCTTGGGTAGCATCCTGTAAGGCGAGGCCCAGGCACTTTATATGACCCCCAGTTTTTCACTGGAAGGCTAGAGAAGAAATAGCCTCCCCAGTGTGGATTAGCTACAGTCCCAGGCTGCAAAGTGTGCAGAGGTCCCAGGGCCAGGGAGGAGGAAGAGCAGACCCAGGGTGGCACAGGAGTACGTTAGGGTCCCATGTCTCATTTCTCAACCCAGGCTGGGAGGATGGTCAGTGCTGACATGAAAATGGCCCATCAAACAATGCTGCTCCAAGTACCAAAGAATTGATAGAAGCAAGAAGAGGCATCTGAACTTCTCCTGATTCCAGTTCTTACCTCTGGATACGGATGCTCTGATCTTGGTGGCCCTGAGTGGCTATCATCACATCAGCCTCATCCAGAACAAACACCTTGATCCTTTTGGGGTCAATGAACCTGAGTTTGGAGCACCAGTCCAAGACAGTCCCTGGGGTACCAATGACAATCTGCTCACTGATCTTCTGACCTCTTTCCACTGTGGAGACGAGATGTTTTCTGTGGGTATTTCAAAGGCAAAGCCAGCTCTCCTCTCTGATTTACCCTCAAACTCTTTTAAATTTAATTCTGCTGTCTTTGTTTTTGCAGCACTGAGGACTGAACCCAATAGCTTATACAGTCTAGGCAAGTACTCTACAACTGAGCTAGATCTCCAGTCATGTTGAAAATTTTTAAATTTTGAAATAGGATCTTGCTGAGTTGTGCAGGGTGAACTTTTACTTGTGATCTTCCAGCCTAAGCTCCTAAGTAGGTGGGATTATAGGCATGTGCCACTGCACCCTTCTGCATTAATATTTCAAGGGGAAATTAGGATATTGCTACATTATTTAATTATATACTAAGGAGGATATAATAATTAAAACACACAAATATCTTCAGTGGCATTTTTTTTCTTTCTTTTTTTTTAGTGTTGGAGATTGAATCCAGGGCCTCACATATATTAGGCAAGGCCTCTACCCTAAGCCACATCTCCAGACCTTCAATGACATTCTATTCATTTTCTAGAAGCATCCAATTCTCTTTCAAGTATTTCATCTCTTTGTTTTTTCGTCTGCCAACATCATTTTACCTAGACCAAGACTGAACTTCCTCATTAGACTGAACTTTCAAAGAAAGTTCTTATCTTTCGTATGCACTCTGCTATCCGGACATCTACTTCAAATAAGTCCATTGCTTTTACGTTTTTCCTGCCCAACTCAATAAATAGGGTTTATGATAGAAAGTTTTATCTTCTGAAAGACACACAAATAGCCTTTCTTAGAAAATGTACTTCCCTAACTAGGCATGACAGAGTAGGGCATACTTCTAACCTTTGCAGTTGAGAAGAATGTAGTTCTTCATTCTGAATTAGAAGGGACTCAGTGATTCACCTTTAAGTTCTTTAAGAATTATAACCTCACTGGGTACAACAGTACACACCTGTAATCCTAGGTATTTGTGGGGGCTAAAACAGTAGGATCAAAAGTTCGAGGCCAGCTTTAGTGACTTAGCAAGACCCTCAGCAACTTGGCAAGATCTTTTCTCAAAATAAAAAAGGACTGGGGAAGTATCTCAGGGGGAAAGCACTATTGGGCTAAATCCCCAGTACACTCATGGGTTCAATCCCAGTACAAAACAATAAAATAAAACAAAAATATCATCAGTTGTAGACAAGGAAATTAAAAAGGATGAATATAGAGAAAAGAATAATAACAAAATAAGCCCCCACAGTCCGTTTTAGATTTTTGTGCTTCGAATAACATGAGAAAGAAATCAGGAAATTTTAAAAATCCAGAATGTGAAACTTTTTTTAAAATTTTTTTTTAGTTGTAGATGGACACAATGTCTTTATTTTATTGCTTTGTATGTGGTGCTGAGGATCAAACCCAGGGCCTCACCCATGCGAGGCAAGCGCTCTACCACTGAGCTACAATCCCAGCCCCAGAATGTGAAACATTTTATAAACAAGTGGACAGGTCAACCTAAAAGGCCAAATGTAATAGAGGGGAAAGGTATAGGGTCAATTACACATTGAAAGAATCAGAGATACAACAACCAAATGCAACACATAAACACTGATTTAATTTTTTTTTTTAAAAAAGCCATAAATAAATAGTTTCAGGATAACTGAGGAAGAATGAAAAATGGATATTAGTTATCCCAAGGAATCGATTAGTTGTGATAAGGATATCATGGGTATGCAAAAATGTCCACATAAGAGGTACAACATCTCAATGTCTGCAACTTACTTTCAAATGGTTCAAAAAATGTAGATATACATATACAAATAAAGGGAATATGGCAGAAGGTTAAGTTTTTGAACATAGGCAGAGAGCATACAGGTGTTCATTATACTATTTTAACAATTGTGTATGTTTCAAAACTTTTCAAAATAAAAAGAATTGATTATGTTAACAATTACATACTCATACTCATACTCACATTTATTGCCTCGAACAGCATAAGCTAGCTTCAGTTCAGGGTAAAATTTGCCCATCTGTTCAATCACTTTTCCTGTTTGAAGGGCAAGCTCATAGGTTGGGGAGAGGCACAGACACTGAAAGAGTAGGAAAGAGGAAAAATGGAAGGTTAAGAGAAAATCTCTTGTCAAGGGAATTCCCATTAGGACTTGGTCATTCCCCTAGCTGAGGTTGAAGGAAATAATACGTAAGTTAAACTGTATACCCTTTGATTCTTTACGGTACAGTCATAAGCTAGAATTCTTAGTAATCAGAATTCTGGCTAGGTAATGGCACTTGAAAATAGCTACTGGCCACTAGAGTCCATCCATGAGTAAGGATCTGAAATTGCAATCAAACGTTAGCTTCTTTTTCACTTACTTAGTAAGATCTCAGAAATCCCAGCAACTTGGGAGGATGAGACAAGAAGACAGCAAGTTCAAGGCCGGCTTCAGCAACTTAGCAACTTAGTGAGACAATGTCTTAAAATAATAAAGAGCCGGGGCACAGTGGCACATGCCTGTAATCCCAGCACTTTGGGAGCCTGAGACTGGAGAATCGTGAGTTCAAAGCCAGCCTCAGCAATGGCGAGGCACTAAGCAACTCAGTGAGACCCTGTTTCTAAATAAAACACAAAATAGGGCTGGGGATGTGGCTCAGTGGTCAATCCATTGAGTTCAATCCCCAGCATGCATAAATAAATAAATAAATAAATAAATAAATAAATAAATAAATAAATAAAAATAGGGGATGTAGCTCAGTAGTAAAACACTCGAGTTAAATCCCCAGTACCCTCCCCCTACCAAAAAAAAAAAATTCTTAGAACTTTCTAGGAGATGAGACTTTTTTTCTGCAAGTAAAAGAGTGAAGCCTGACAGCATATCCTAGAACGTGCAAACCATGTAAAGTGGAATAAAATTTTTTTTACCACTGAAAGATCAACCATGTTTGTGCTTAAGTTCTAGTTTATGCAAAAAGTGGTAATATTAGCTGGTGATATAGCTCAGTGGTAGAGCACTTACCTAGCATGGATGAGTCCCTGGGTTCAATCCCCAGTACCAAAAAAAAAAAGTAACATAGATTGGCTTTTAATCTATCAAATGGAATTAATTCCCTTTCTAGCTATGTATTAGAAGAAAATCCAAATTCACTAAGTCCTTACCTGGGGGTATCTGTTTGCAGGTTCTACTTGGCTGAGCATAGCCAACACAAAGGCAGCTGTTTTACCAGTACCAGACTGAGACTGGGCAATTAAGTTCTGTGGGCTGCACAAGGAAACAAACCATTTAGGAGCTTAAATGTCAGATACATTTTTAGTTAATAAAAACGAATAATAAAGCTTTAAAAAATGGATATTTAAATTTCATTTACAGGAGACCTTGGATTCTGTTGCAAAGTTACATATGCAGTTTCACAAGTACAGCATACTCTAAAGAAAAGATTTTGGATTGGATTTGAAACATTCCACATCTTTTATCTCTTCTCAATTCAGCAGCCAATGATTCTTTCCTTCACTTTTTCCCAGTACTGGAGATTGAACCCAGGGACACTCTATCATTGAGCTGCATCCCCAGCCCTTTATATTTTTTTATTTTGAGACAGGGTCTTGCTAAGTTGGCCAGGGTCAAGTTTCTTCTGCTGATCTTTTTGTTTCTACTTGAAAGCTCACCTTCCTCATGCAGTTCTTTGACCTGCTTCTTGGGCTGCTTCTCGGGGGTTCCTTTTGCCACCTTGAAGGTGGCTCATGCCACCCCACTCCTAGATACCGCCACTGGAAACATATATCTGTTTTTTTAAAGCATTTCAAAGTAGATTACACTTTTAATCAAGTAGTTAGGGTAGGATATCAAGTAGGTGATATCTCAGCAAAGACAGGAAAGAGAGGAGACAGTTGGCATGTTGTTGTCTGGCACAACTCTCCTAGGTAGCATCCAGCCCGTGCCAGAAGCCCTAAAATGGGAGTGTAGCTGGCAACTTGTCAGAGCAGTACTGGGGACGCTGATGGACTGGAATAAGGGAGAGAGTAGGAGATATGAGGTGAGAGGTAATGGAAAGCTACATTAGGTCTCACCCTCTGAATGAAAGGAGAAGCAATCAGAAGGATTTTGAGCACAGAAGGGATATATGCTGATTCACACTTTGAAAAAATCACTGGCAACCAAAAACAAAAATTGACCCCCTCCAAAACAAAAACAAGCAAAAAATAATGACAAAAAGATGTACCCCATGGGTGAATATGTGAAAAAGCACAATAAAATGTTTATAGTAGGATCTAGGTAGAGGGTATACAGGTATTCACATTAAAATCCTTTCAACATTGCTGTGTACTGAAAACTGTCATAACTGGGGGTAAAAACAGCAACCAGGTCCTTGAGCCTGCATTTCCTTGAGTTATTTTCCTCCAGAGCACTTGTCACCTTTTAAAACAGCTTTACTGAAATGATCCACATACCATACAATTTTCCCATTTAAAATGTACAATTCAATAGTTTTTTGTATATTATTGTTTTTTGGTTTTTGGTTTTTTTGTACCAGGGATTGAACCCAGGGGCACTTAACCACTGAGCCACCCCAGCCTTTTTTTTAAATTTAATTTAATTTAACTTTTTTTTTTTGAGACAGAGTCTCACTAAGGTGCTTAGGGCCTTGCTAAGTTGCTGAAGCTGGCTTTGAACTTGCAATACTCTTTCCTCAGTCTAACAAGTTGCTAAGATTACAGGCATGCACCACTGCACCTGGCTATATTATTGTTTTTTAACTTTAGTTTAAAAATATATATACTTTGTCACTTTAACCACTTTTAGTATAATTTGGTGGCATTAATTAGTATTTATGATTTATCACCTCTTAATATATGTTTACTTATTTATTTCTTAGGAACTGGGGACTTAACTCAGGGCCTTACACATGCCAGGCAAGTGCTCTACAAGTGAGCTGCACTCTCAGTCCTTTTTAAAATTTTTATTGTGAGATAATAAATAAATAAAATTTTATTGTATCACTATGTTGCTGAGGCTAGCTTTGAACTTGCAATCCTCCCTTCTCAGCCTCTTAAGTCACTGGGATTACAGGTGCATGCCACCACGCCTGACTATGAGGAATCAATATTTTTATAAAAGGGTCCTCATGTCCTAGAGTGTTGTTGTTAAAAATGTGATCTGAAGGCTGGAAATGTACCTCAGTGGCAGAGCACTTGGCCTAGCATGAGCAAGACTTTGGATTTGATCCTCAGGTCCCAGCACAAAAATAAAATATAAAAAGGGATCTAAAACCTCCTATATTAGCATTACCTAAAAGTTTATTAGAAATATTGAATTGAAGTCCCAACCTCAGACCTACTGAAATCAGAATGTGCTTTTCAATAAATTCCCATGAGATTCAAATACCCATGCAAGTGGGAAAAGCACTGCAACAGAAAATAACCTTAGTGTATAATTAATTCGAATTACAAAAAGGAAAAAAAACCACCTTAGTAATTATACTACTCAGGAATTGAAAATTGGTTTCTTTTCCTGATTCTATGGATAGAACTCAGGAATACTACATCTCCGTCCATTTTTTTCAAGACAGGGTTTTGCTAAGTTGCTGAGGCTGGTCTTGAACTTTATTTTTTTTTATTTTTATTTTTATTTTTTGGTACTGGGGATTGAACTCAGGGGCACTCGACCACTGAGCCACATCCCCAGCCCTATTTTGTGTTTTTATGTAGAGACAGGGTCTCACTGAGTTGCTTAGCACCTCGCCATTGCTGAGGCTGGCTTTGAACTCGCGATTCTCCTGTCTCAGCCTCCCTGAGTGCTGGGATTACAAGCGTGAGCCACCGCGCCCGGCTGGTCTTGAACTTTAGATCCTCCTGCTTCAATAGCTGGATTACATGTGTGTTCCATCACACCTGGCTCCCTGTTTGTTTTTTGCCTAGTATACTTGACACAATAAATTATATATATTCATATAATGAAATCATGGTATCTATGAATGATATAAATATATTTAGTAACATAGAAAGATGCTCACTCAATTAAGTTAAAAAACATAGCCTATAAAACGTTACATATGGTTCCACTTTTTTATTTATTTATTTATTTATTTTTTTGGGTACTAGAGATTGAACGCAGGGGTATTCAACTACTGAGCCACATCCCCAGCCCTATTTTGTGTTTTATGTGGAGACAGGGTCTCACTGAGTTCCTTATTAGCACCTTGCCATTGCTGAGGCTGGCTTTGAACTTGCGATTCTCCTGTCTCAGCCTCTCAAAGTGCTGGGAATACAGGCGTGTGCCACTGTGCCAGGCTTTGGTTCCACTTTTTAAAAAAACTATACATTTAGTCGGGCGTGGTGACTCAAGCCTGTAATCCCAGCACTTAAGGAGGCTGAGACAGGAGAATCACGAGTTCAAAGCCAGCCTCAGCAATGGCGAGGCACTGAGCAACTCAGTGAGACCCTGTCTCTACATAACAGGGATGTGGCTCAGTGGTTGAGTGCTCCTGAGTTCAATCTCTAGTACCAAAAACAAAAAACAACAACTATACATTTAACAACTTACACAGAAAAAGTCTACAAGTGTCTATTCCATAATATCAATAGTGCAAGGGGAGAGAGATTACAGATGATTTCTTTTTTCCTCATTGTTTTCTAGCTTTTCCACAAGGAGCATGTATTAGTGTAATTTTTTTAAATAAGTTTTTAAAATTATAAAGTTAAAAATGGAATAGAGTTGTATCAGGATACATACGGTTCAGCAAGCATCAAAGGCAATGCGTTCTCTTGGATTTTGGATGGACGGTTGAAACCCATGGCATAGACTCCTTGGAGAAGCTGCGGTTTCCTAGAAAAAACATTGACAGTTAACAGTCATACTCTCTGAGGAAGACAGCAAAATATCTGGGAGATTTTTCTTTTCTTTTTCACGTTACACAGTTTTTAAACAATAATTGAATTGAACACAACATTAGAGTGCAGCTAAAGCTTTTACCTGGAAACATTCCTTAACAGCCAAAGCAGCTAAAACCGATTATTGACTTGAGTTAGCTAAAAATGTTCTTCATTAGCTAAATATGTACAACAGGTCTAGGATCTCTACCTAAATACAAAGAGAGTCCGAATGTAAACAAGTACTCACAGCCGAAGCTCTTCAAAAGACTTCACTGAGTAAAGCGGGGAGTTCGGATCCCGCTGCAGGACTTCCACTTGGTTAGTGTTATCCACAAGGTTGCTTCGGATCAGCTTGTTGAGTAAAGACTGGGCAGCTCTGTCCTCTGTCAGGAAAAAAAAGATCAAAGATTTTTAAAAGTCCATGAAATCCAGAACGACTTCATCTAAATTCAATAACATGTGTTTGTACTGGGCTTTCTAACTTAAGGTGCATCATAGTTTTGATTTATAAATGTAATTAAAATAGTTCTATTTAGGGGCTGGGGCTGTAGCTCAGTGGTAGAGCACTTGCCTCACATGTGTGAGACACTGGGTTCGATCCTCAGCACCGCATAAAAATAAATAAACATATTGTGTCCATCTACAACTAAAAAAATTTTTTTTAAATAGTTCTATTTATTTATTTAGGGAATGCTAGGGATTGAACAGAGAGAGGGCCTTGTGCATGCTAGGCAAGTGTTCTACCACTGAGCCAAATCCTAGCCCATCTTACTTTATTAAAAAGAAAGACTATAATACTCACATCATCTCTTGGGGCATCATATTCTTCAGAACTCTATTTTTTTTTTCCTGGTGGTACTGGGGATTTAACCCAGGGGACTTTACTACTAAGCCACATCCCAAGCCTTTTTTATTGGTACAAGGGATTCAACTCAGGAGCGCTTAACCACTCAGCTACATTCCCAGCCCTTTTTTATATTTTATTTAGAGACAGGGTCTCATTGTGTTGCTTAGGACCTCGCTAAATTGCTGAGTCTGGTTTTGAACTCACAATCCTCCTGTTTCAGCCTCCCCAGCTGCTGGGATTGTAGGCGTGTGTCACCGCATACAGTTTTAGAACTCCATACTAACAATCCTCCTTTTGGGGGTTATCTGTTCTTCCTATCTGGATCCAAATATTTACTTCCCATTTGCACTCAATATAAAATTTAAAATTAGCTTAACAAGCTGGGAGCAGTGGTGCACTTGTAATCCCAGCAGCTCCGGAGGCTGAGACAGGAGGATCATGAGTGGAAAGCCAGCCTCAGCAACAGGAGGTGTTATGCAACTCAGTGAGACCCTGTAATCTAAATAAAATATAAAATAGGGCTGGAAATGTGGCTCAGTGTTTAAGTGTCCCTGAGTTCAATCTCCAGTATCAAAAAAAAAAAAAAAAAATTAGCTTAACAGTTATACCACAACAATAACAAAAGGAACTAACAAAGTCTGTATTTTTTTTTAATTTTTAAAATTGTAGATGGACACAATATTTTATTCATTTATTTGTACGTGATGCTAAGGTTTGACCCAGTGCCTCATGCACGCGAGGCAAGCGCTGTACAACCCCACAACCCCAGCCCCTCTGGTCTTTTTTTTCTGGGGGGGAGGTACCAGGAATTGAACTCAGGGGCACTCGACCACTGAGCCACATCCCCAGCCCTATTTTGTGTTTCACTTAGAGACAGGGTCTCACTGAGTTGCTTAGTGCCTCGCCATTGCTGAGGCTGGTTTTAAACACATGATCCTTCTGTCTCAGCCTCCCGAGCTGCTGGGAATACAGGCGTGTGCCACTGCGCCCAGCTCAAAGTCTGTATCTTGATGTGGCATAAGTTGTTCACATCTTGTAATCTATACCAAAATATACTTAAGTTTATTTTATTAAACAATGGGGATACAACTTAAACTTTCTTTTATAATACCCTATATAAGATACTCATTCAAGGAACATTTCCTGCTGCTGCTTAAGTTTATTAGTTGTTTAATGTAAAATTTCTCTAAAAGATAATCATTAGAATTCCTTCACTATTTAAGCTGAAATTTAATCTAGCACTGGGACCCCTTATTTTAAAGTCAAGCCAAGTAGGGTATAAAAATGAAGACTTATAACAACCCATTTTCTTGGAATATAGAATTTCACTTATATAGCTTTAAAGACACGTTACCTTTCTCTTCTTCATCTGTCTTCTCTGCATTAACATTGGTCTTGACAACAGCACCTTTATCAAATACAAAGTGGCCATCATTCAAAATCACATCCCAAACCCAACAGCGGAGACAATTCAAATTCTAGGACACTAGAAAAGTAAAGGCCTGGAGAGCAAATGAGAAAACCAAGCCACTACTAAGAACATTTTTTTGTCCCCAAATAATGTTTTGAGATACTGATGCTTATATTTAATTCTCTCTCCTTCCAGGTCCCTTCACCCTATCTCAAAAATTAATGTTTATTTTCCTCATAGCATCAATAATTCTGAAATAGTGTAGAAAGATGATTATAATAGCTATGATCAGACACCACTGGATGTTCACAGAACTATACCTGTGTAAATCATATTCTGTCAACATGTGAAAACAATGTCATTGAAGTTCTATGTATATAAATTTATTAATAGAAAGAATGGAGATGGTCAATTTGTAGTTATGTAAAAATATACAGAAAAAGATTCACAGTGAGGTAAATGTTACATTGCACCCCTCCTCTTTTTTTTTTTTTTTTTGTGTGGCACTGCTAGGAATTCAACTCTGGGCCTTGTAAGCCATACCAGGCAAGCACTCTACCACTGAGCTAAGCCCTCTGCCCCTCCTCACTTAGATTCTTGATAGATATGAGTCCAGAATAATTACAATATATGAACTTTCAGATTGCTCATACTTTATCCACTTCATCCTAAATTGAGGAACAGTAAATAATCTGGCAGCACAGTCCTATGGTGAGTAATAAATTTAATAATTCACAAACCAATTAGGCATACCTCATTCTTATATTAAACATACTTTGATCCTATGATCTAATTCATTGATTCCCATATTAAAAGAATGCTAATATCTGCTAGCCCATGCCTGGTACAAATATAATTTTTTGCAGGTAATTATTATGCCAAAATAAAAATACTAAAGGAAATCACATTTGCTTTCAAACTAGCTTTTAGTTACTCACCATTGACATCTGGTTTGATTTTCTCTTCCTTAAGATGCAAGTTGCTCAACTAAATGGAGAATATGGGGGGAGGGGAAAGTGTCAGGAAAATCACTTAAAAGATTTTGAACCAACAGAGCCTCCCTCATGAAGGTGGAGAGAAACAGCCACTTCCAAGACCTTCTAACTAGGTGTACTCATGGGAAGAATTTAGTGGGCTGTTCTGCTGGGTTCCTTTTGCTGACTCAATGTTTGAATAAAAATAAACAAAATCTCCCATAAATGCAGTATAGAAAAAAAATGAAGGTTACAAAGGAGTAAAATCCATACTTTCTAATTACAATTTTTAAAGAATTATAATTTCTGATTGCTTAATGCCCGATTACAAAGACTTTCTCAGATAAATATCATCAGAGTTGTCATTCTCCCACATTCTTTTTCTTTTCTTTTTTCTTCTTTTTTTTTGCAGGGGTGAGGGTGTACTGGAGATTTAACCCAAGGGTGCTTTACTATTGAGCTACATCCCCAGTATTTTTATTTTTTTTAACTTTTTTGAGACAGAGTCTAAATAAGTTGCTGAGGCTAGCCTCAAACTTGCACTCCTCCTGCCTCAGTTTCCTGATTTGTGGGATTATAGGCATGCACACACCTCACCCACCTTCCACCCCCACCCCCACTCTCATGTTCTACACAAGAAGAAATCTAAAGAGAAATTGGAAGAGAACAGAAAGGACCACAAGGCAAATCATCTGTGGGTGAGCCGAAGCATGCTATAGGACATGTTCTACCAAAAGCACTACAAGCCAGGTGCGGTGGCGCACACCTGTAATCCTAGCACTTCGGGAGGCTGAGACAGAAGAATTGCAAGTTCAAAGCCAGCCTCAGCAACGGCGAGGTGCTAAGCAACTTAGTGAGACTCTGTCTCTAAATATAACATCAAATAGGGCTAAGGATGTGGCTCAGTGGTTGGGTACCCCTGAGTTCAATCCCCAGTACCAAAAACAAAAAACAAAAACAAAAAACAAAAAAAAACACCACTACAGCAGCTGATAGGCAGCCTCATATCAAAGCCTCATTGTGCTAGGTGTCTGACATTTTAACTGGGAACAGACTGGGGCATCGTGGCATACTGTGTAATCAGAATACCCAGTAGGCTGAAGTGAAATACAAAAACATCAGACATAACATAGAAACATTTCAATGAAAGAATTACTAGCAGTTTTATTAAAAACTATAAATTTAGCAGGGCATGGCATGTATGCCTATAATTCCAGGAGGCTGAGGCAGGAGGATCGCAAATTTGAGGCCAGCCTGGGCAACTTAATGAGACCCCAGTCTCAAAAATAAAACAAAGGGTTGAGAATGTAACTCAGTGGTAGAGTGTTTGCCTAGCACATATAAGACCCTGGGTCCCCAATACTGCAAAAACAAAAATAAAAATAAAAAATAAAAACAGGGAAATTTAGGGATACCTTAGTAAGATTATCTCCTCTATTAGACTGTAAATACCTTAATGATAGAATATTTCAATTTGGACCTAGTACAAAACAGGTGCACTAATAAAATATTAAGTGGAGTCTAAGATATCATTTAGTAAAAGATAAGAGAATAAAAATCACTATAATGATATGGTTATTTCTTAAACCACCATCAGGTTCTTTACGTCCTGAGGTTCATTTCTGGCTTTCCCAAGGGACCAAGGGAAAGAAGGAAGGTGGGGAGACAGGAAAGAGAAAAAACTTTGTTGAATAGGTATTTAGATGACAATGAAAGAACCTCACTTTTACTCCTTAACTATGAAGAACACACTAACAATGACCATGAAATCACCAGCCCAGTGCATGGTATGTAGTAAGTACCCAATACATTTCAGTCTGCTAAAGCACTACCCACACTCTACCAAGGAACCTAGCTTAACCCTAGTACTCAAAGATCTTTTAAGAGAGAGAGAGAGAGAGATACAAAGACTGAATGATTTACTGGCAGCATTTATGAGAAAAAGGCTAGTAGCAGTCATTTCTAGGGTGATAACTATTTACCTAAACTAAATGACAGGACTGCGGCATAAATAAGTTAACGAAGTGTGAGTCAGAAATGTCCATTACTATAAAGCATTTTTAATTCAATCATAAAAGGACACGCAATGATAGAAGAATCATTCTTTATTGATATATTGTTCAAATTGAAGTTAACAGGGTAAAATGTGTAGAAGCTGCTACTTCTAATGTAAAGGACACCTACAGATGTCTTTTATTACAATGTATTAGAATTCTGATACATACTGCAGATTCCTGCAGAAAGTAAAAACCTACTCCTCCCTCTGTTGGCTCTAAGGGTCTTGAAGCCTAAACAGAAAAGCAGCAGAAGAGCAAAGTCCCTGTAGTGGCAGCAAACTGAATGCTGGAATTTAGGTTGAAAGTGCAGTCAGTTCACATACTCTTCTTTGCTCTATTTATTTGGACCAAAAGGGAGAAACCAACTTCTGCAACTACTAAAAATCATTTTGAAACTCAGGAAATTAGTCAAAAGGCAAAACAAACCATCCACCTTTTCCAAATTGCCGAAAGCCCTGGGCATGTTTTTTTTCACTGCCTTTAATATTTCATTTATTAATTTATATATTTTGGTACCAGGGATTGAACTCAGGGGTACTTGACCACTGAGCCACATTCCCAGCCCTATTTTGTGTTACATGTAGAGACAGGGTCTCACTGAGTTGCTTAGCGCCTTGCCGTTGCTGAGGCTGGCTTTGAACTCTTCGATTCTCCTGTCTCAGCCTCCCAAAGTGCTGGGATTACAGGCGTGCGGCACTGTGCCCGGCAATATTTTAGTTTTTGAGATATCTAAATAAGGGCTGGGGATATAGCTCAGTTGGTAGAGTACTTGCTTAGCATGTACAAGGACCTAGGTTCAATCCCTAGCATCACAAAAAAAAAAAAAAAAGAAGAAGAAGGAGAAGGAGAAGGAGAAGAAGAAGAAGAAGACACTTCATTTTATTCAAAAGCTACTTGAGAAAGAATTCTTGAGGCATAAGAAGGGATATTTAAGTGGTAAATGACCTGAATTGAACAGGGGTTGCCTATTCAAAACTGTGAAGTACAAGATTTAGAATGCCTTAGCAGATTTTGAATCCCTTCACCCTCTAAATTGAAAAAGAGCTCTCTAATGGGACAAAGGGGAATTTGTAAACAATCTAATATTCTCTTATCTAAAATGAGTAAGAAATGAAGCTTGATGGATATTTAAAATATAGGTGAAACAAACTAATGTTGCTCTGTATGCATGTCTTTTGGAACTCCCACTGAGGCTTCTCACGGGAGTTGCACACATGTGACTGCAACATATACAGGGCTGGGGATGTGGCTCAGTGGTCAAGTGCCCCCGATTTCAATCCCTGGTACCAAAAAAAGAAAAGAAAACCTCTGTTAATTATAGATAACAACAATAATAGCCATCATTCATATTAGTCATGTCCATGATTCAATGAGGTAGGTACTATGATTATTCTCAATTTACATATGAGGAAACTAAGGTACAGATAGGTTAAGCAACTTGCCCAAGGTCATATACCTAGTAAGTAATGGAACCAGAATACAAATCCAAGTCCATCTAAGGTCTTAATCTCATATTATATAATAGTGCTTCTTAGGGCTGGGGTTGTGGCTCAGTGGTAGAGCGCTTGCCTCGCATGTGTGAGGCACTGGATTTGATCCTCAGCACTACATAAAAATAAATAAAGGTCCATTGACAACTAAAAAAAATATTTAAAGAATAAAATAATCAAAAATAATCTGATAAGCTAAAAAATACTAATTTTAAACTGGGCTACTTGGGAAGCTGAGGCAGAAGGAACCCAAATGCAAAGCCAAACTGAGTAACTTAGCAACACCCTGTCTCAAAATAAAAAGGGCTGGGGACATATCTCAGTAGTACAGCACTCCTGGGTTCAATCCCCAGTACCAGAAAAGAAAAAAATCTTAAAGATAATATAATGGTGCAGCTGCTTTGGAAAACATTCTGACAGTTCCTCAAAAGCTAGACACAGAGTTACCACATACTCTTGAAATTCTACTTGTAGATTTATACCAGAGATTACAAACTATGTGTCCACACAAAAACTTGTACATGAATACCACAGCTATGTTACTTATAATAGCCCAAAATAGAAACAATCCAAATGTTCATCAATTTATGAATGAATACATAAAATGTGGTATATCCATACAATGGACTATTATTTAGCAATAAAAAAGGAATAAAGTACTGATACATGTCACAACTGATGAACCTTGAAAAGATTATGCCAAGAGAAAGAAGCCAGTTGCAAAGGACCACATTATATGATTTTACTTATGTGAAATGTCCACAACAGGCAAATCTAAAGAATTAAAAAGTAGATAAGCAATGATTGTCAGGAGCTGGGCAGTTTAAGGGAAATGGAGAGTGACTGACAATGTAGCAACAAAAATGTTCTAAAATTGATTGTAATGATGACTATACAACTATGCAAATATGCTAAAAATCACCAAACTTGTACATGTTAAGCAGATAAAGTATATGGTATGCAAGTGAGATCTCAAATGCATTTATTTAAAGAAAAATACAAAAAACATGCCAGGCACAGTGGTCTATAATCCCAGTTACTCTGGAGGCTGAGACAGGAGGATTGCAAATTGGAATCCTCAGCAAAACTCTGTATCAAAATAAAAAATAAACCCTGGCGGGGTGGCACATGCCTGTAATCCCAGCACTTTGGGAGGCTGAGACAGGAGAATCACGAGTTCAAAGCCAGCCTCAGCAATGGTGAGGCGCTAAGCAACTCAGTGAGACCCTGTCTCTACATAAAACACAAAATAGGGCTGGGGATGTGGCTCAATCGTCGAGTGCCCGAGTTCAATCTCCAGTACCCAAATAAATAAATACATAAAATAAAAAGGACTAGAGATGTAGCTCAGTGGTAGAATGCCCAAGGATTCAATCCCCAGTTTAAAATTTTTAAAAAAAAATTTCCGCTAGATGACACCTGAGAAATGCTAAGATGGATCGGCTAAAGGCCACATTCGAGAGAGGGAATACCATAATGCAAATGGAAGGGCTAGGCATAGTGGCACACACCTGTAATCCAAGGAACTAGGGCAACTCCAGAGGCTGAGGCAGGAGGATCATGAGTTCAAGTGTCAACAAGTTAGTATAGCAAGAGCCTGCCTGAAATTTTTTAAAAATAAATAAATAAAAGGCTAGGAATGTAGCTCAGTAGTAATGTGCCCATGGGTTCAAGCTCCAGTACTATCCTCAGACCAAAAAATAAATAAAAATAAAAATAAAAATCCTAACTCAATAATAAGAAAACAGATTTTTTTTTTTTTTTAATGATAGAGGATTTGGGAAAAAAATAATTCAAAGAAGTTATATGGAGCTGGGTATGTTGGCACACGCCTGTAATCCCAGCACTTAGGGAAGCTGAGCCAGGAGAATCACAAATTCAAAACCAGCCTCAGCAACAGCGAGGCACTAAGCAACTCAGTGAGACCCTGTTCTCTACATAAAACACAAAATAGGGCTGGGGATGTGGCTCAGTGGTCAAGTGCCCCTGAGTTCAGTCCCTGGTACCAAAAAAAAAAAAGTTACGTGGATGGCAACCAAACACATGAAAAAATTCCCAATCATTAGTTATTAGGGAAATATAAATTCAAATTATGAGACACCACTATATAACTATTAGACTGGAGAAAAAATGAGACATACAGGTGAGGATGAGGTTGTAAAGCAACTGGAGCTCTTACACATTGCTATCAGGAATGCAAAAAGGAAAACCATTTGGCATATCATTTGCAAAATTAAACGTGTATTTAAGCCTGGCAATTCCTACTTTGAGGTATTTCTGCAAAGGAAATGCAAACATAATAATTGACCCAAACTGTAAAATATATAAATGTCCATTAACAGAAGAATAAGCAAACTGTGGCATATCCACAATAGATTACTACTCAGCAATAAAAAGGAATCAACTACTGATACCTGCAACAGCATGGTTGAATCCCAAAAGCACTATTTTTTTTTTTTTTGGTACTGGAGATTGAACTCAGGGGCACTCGACCACTGAGCCACACCCCCAGCCCTATTTTGTGTTTTATTTAGAGACAGGGTCTCACTGAGTTGCTTAGTGCCTCGCTGTTGCTAAGGCTGGCTTTGAACTCTCGATTCTCCTGTCTCAGCCTCCCAAAGTGTTGGGATTACAGGTTTGAGCCACTGTGCCCGGCCCAAAAGCACTACGTTAAAGTGAAAAATGCGGCTGGGCGCGGTAGTTCATGCCTGTAATCCCAGCACTTTGAGAGGCTGAGACAGGAGAATCGAGAGTTCAAAGCCAGCCTCAGCAACAGCGAGGCGCTAAGCAACTCAGTGAGACCCTGTCTCTAAATAAAACACAAAATAGGGCTGGGGATGTGGCTCAGTGGTCAAGTACCCCCGACTTCAATCCCCAGTACCATTAAAAAAAAAAGCAAAAGATGCTAGACTTATCAAAAGGTTACGTATTAGCTGGGCACAGTGGTACACACCTACAATCCCAGTGACTAGGCAGGTTGAGGCAGAAGGATCACAAGTCCAAGTGAATAGTTAGGTCCTAAGCAATTTGGCAAGACCCTGTCTCAAAATAAAAACTAAAAAGGGCTGGCAATGTAGCTCAGTAGTAGAACAACCCAAAAAGAAAGAAAATTTAAAAAGAAAAGAAAAACTAAAAAGGGTTGGGGATATAGCTCAGTGGTAGAGCACTTGCCTAGCATGCAGGAGGCTCTGAGTTCAATCCCCAATACAAAAAAAAAAAAAGCTACATATTGTATGATTCTATTTTATGGCATTTCGGAAAAGGCAAAACTATAATAGCGACAGAAAACAAATCAGCAGTTGCCAGAAAAGGGTGGGGAGAAAGGTGTGACAGCAAAGTTCAGGGAAACTGTCCGGACAGTACAGATGCTCTGGATGTTGACTGTGGTGGTGGCTACAGAACTGCTTTTGTTGAAATTCACAGAACTGTACCACAAACAAGGGTTAATTTTACTATATGAAATTATATCTTATTAACTGAACCTAAAAAAAATTAAAGGGCCAGTCCAAGAGGTCCAGTGTTCGACTAAAAGGAGTTCTGGGGCCTGGGTTTGTAGCTCAGTGATAGAGTGCTTGTCTAACATGTGAAACTCTGGGTTTGATTCACAGCACTGGAGAATCCATCTCACAACTAATAAGGGTTCTGGAAAAGAAGGAATGAAGAAAAAACAAAGGGCTGAGTGAGGGATGTGAGGCTAAAGAAAGAGGATCACAAGTTCCAGGTTAGCCTCAACTTAGCCAGAGAGTGTCTCAAAATAAATAAATAAATAAATAAAAAGTACTGGGGATGTAGCTCAGTGGTAAAGCACCCGAGTTCAGTCCCCACTACAAAAAATAATAATAATAATAATAAAATTTTAAAAAGGAAAAATAAGTCACATCAGGAATTGGAATGGTCTTTAACATCTTAATACTGAAATCTAAAAGGCAAGAGAACAATGTCTTTAAACTTTGGGAGGAGCTGGGCATGGTGGCGCGCACCTGTAATCCCAGCACTTTGGGAGACTGCGACAGGAGAATTGCAAGTTCAAAGCCAGCCTCAGCAATGACGAGGTGCTAAGCAACTCAGTGAGACCCTGTCTCTACATAGAACACAAAATAGGGCTGGGGATGTGGCTTAGTGGTCGAGTACCCCTGAGTTCAATCCCTGGTACCAAAAAAAAAAAAAAAAAAATTGGGAGGAAAAGAATTTGCAACCTACAATTCCACAATCAGCCAAACTAATATTGAAATTATAGTGCAAAATAAGATATTTTTAGACATGTATGATTTTATTTGCTTTTTTTATTTTTTAGGTACTGGGGATTGAACCCAGGGGCGATTTACCACTAAGGTAAATCCTCAGCCCTTTTTTATTTATTTTGAGACTGAGTCTTGCTAAATTGCTTAGGGCCTCACTAAATTGCTGAGGCTGGTCTTGAACTTGCGATCCTCCAGTTTGAGTCTCTCAAGTCACTGGGATTACAGTAGTACACCACCACACCTGGCTACACATGCATATTTTTAAAAAATGTACTTCCTAACACCTCTAGAACAGAAAATTGATGGCTTCACCAAAACAAAGGAATACATCTAGAAAGATGAAAGCCGGCGCAGTGGCACACGCCTGTAATCCCTGCACTTTGAAAAGCTGAGACAGAAGAATCGCAAGTTCAAAGCCAGCCTCAGCAATGATGAGGCACTAAGCAACTCAGTGAGACCCTGTTCTAAATAAAATACAAAAAAGGGCTGGGGATGTGGCTCAGTGGTTGAGTGCCCCTGAGTTCAATCACTGGTATCAAATAAATAAAAAAGAAGGAAGAAGCCGTGCACAGTGGTGCACGCCTGTAATCCCAGCACTTTGGGAGGCTGATACAGGAGAATCACGAGTTCAAAGCCAGCCTCAGCGATGGCAAGGCTCTAAGCAACTCAGTGAGACCCTGTCTCTACATAAAACACAAAATAGGGCTGGGGATGTGACTCAGTAGTCGAGTGCCCCTGAGTTTAATCTCCAGTATCAAAAAAAAAAGAAGGAAGGGAGGGAGGAAGGAAGGAAGGAAAAGAGAGAAAGGGAATATAGAAAGAAAGAGATCCAACACAAGAGGAGGAAGGAATTCCCAGAATGAGGCCAAAGGCAAATCTCTTCCTTTCTCCTCCATCTCCTAAAATGAATTATATTCCAAATGTAGGGGTATCTAGCCCACTTGAATCAGATTAAAGGCCTGGAAGAGATGGAACTGACAGAATGCTTGATGTATCTGTCTGAACAACCTGGGATAAACCTAACTGGCAGAGAGTTTGGGTTTGAAATGGTAATAAATACAAAAAACATGAAGCAAAAACATACAGGAATTAAAAATTCCAAGAAAAAGAAGGCCAGGCACAGTGGTGCACACAACTCAGTGAGACCCTGTCTCTAAATAAAATACAAAATAGGGCTGGGGGTGTGGCTCAGTGGTCAAATACCCCTGAGTTCAATCCCTGGTACCAAAAAATTAAAAAAATAAAATGAGTAAAAAAATGAGTTTTACAGAAAAGTGAAAGTATAGCCAGGCAGAGGTGGAGCATGCCTGTAATCCAAGCTACTTGTTTGGAGGTGGGAGGTTGAGGCAGGATGATCAATAGTTTGAGGCCAGCCTTGGCAACTTGGCAAAAACCTATTTAAAAATAAAAAATAAAAAGGGCTGGGGATGTAGCTTACTGATAGCTTCTGGGTTCAATCCCTAGTATCAAAAACAAAACCAAAAAAAAGGAAAAGTATTCATGAGTTAAAATATAAACATAGACTACTGAGCTAAAGTTACAATATTATAATGAAAATTGGGTATGCAAAGGCATGAATATATGGTGAGGGAAGAAGATGGAGGAAAAAACTGATAACTCAATAAGTAGCAAGGCAATCATATTGTTTAGGGAACACAGTGGTAAAACTATCAGTTTCAAGGGAAAGAAAATATTGGTAGAAACCACTGTTTGAAACTATTTCTGTTCATGCACTCATAACTTTATCAGTTATAAAAACAAAACAAGGGCTGGGGTTGTGGCTCAGTGGCAGAGCACTTGCCTCGCACGTGTGAGGCACTGGGTTCGATCCTCAGCACCACGTAAAAATAAATAAAATAAAGACATTGTGTCCATGTATAACTAAAAAATTTTTTTAAAAAAAGGCAAAACAAGCCATAGGCCAAAATAAACCTTTTATCTTTATATGTTAAAAAAAACAAAAAACAAAAAACAAGGTCCTTGCTCTGGAGGAATTCTCGGAAACATACACCAACAGAAGTAGGTGCAAAGCACTACCAGAACTTGGAATGTTCAGGAGGGAGAAGTTAATCATACATAGTAATGTTTAACTTACATTTTGTTTACTATGTATCA
>PVHX01025542.1:0-22208 GCA_004024805.1 Geosciurus inauris | reverse complement strand
CCGAGGAAGGGCCATGGCTCACACTTCTCTGGGCTGCCTATTTTTGAGGAAAAATCATGGCCCAAGACTATTGCATCCATCCCCAGGTGATATTATCTGGAAATAGAAGTCCAATAAACTGGGGCCATGTATCTTCCCCTGGCACTAGAGCTGTTCCAGAGGCTGTTTCATTTGCAAGCAGGCCTGGGGATGGGGGCCATTAAGGCTGCCCAGTGTTAAGTTCCACCAGCCTTGCACTAAGTTCCAGAACAGAGTCCCATGCATACTACCCTGTCCTACCTTCATTGAATGGGGTCTTGCACCATGTTATACTGCCCCAGTTTCGGGTAGTGGTGAAAGCAGACCTTTGGCCACCTAAGCTGATATGAAACTTGGTTTCACTTTCACTTGAGTCTCACAGTCAAAGATCCTGCACAATTGCAGGGTTACACAGGGGCCCATGCTGGAGCTGGTGGTGATGCAGGCCAAAACATGAGTCTGTACCATAGGGAGACAGCTTTTTACCTTGGGCAGTTTTAGAACCCAGTCTGTGAGTGCTGGTGTGATTGCAGCTGTATTGTCTAAAGTTGGAAAAAAGGTGGTGGAGACAGCCTCTTGGCCTCCAAGATTGACACTAGGCTGAATTACACCTGAATCTTAGCAGCCACAGGGGACTGCATGGTCTTGGGAGGAGGACATATGTTCCCCATGCCCATTCTAAAGCTGAATTTGATACATGCTGAAACTGTATCAAATAATACAGTCCCAAATGAAACTGTCCCAGTGGCACAAAGTTCTCTGCCTGATAGTGGGGCCAGTCTAGAGGTTCCATCTGTGAGATCTGCCCTCCTCAGGGAGACTTCAGTTTCTATGTGGTTCTGGATCTCATTGCTTCAGGTCTGGCACTGGGCTTCAATACAAAGCACTGTGCAAGCTTTCCTGCTCTGCTCCCCAGTGAGCAGGTGGAGTCTTGCTCTGTGCTCTGCTGCCAGATGTTGGAAGAAGAGTGGTAGAAACAGTCCCTTTGCCACCTGGTTAGTTTAGTTCCAGTGGTTCAGTCTGTGGCTACTGGCCTGGTGGAAGGGGTCATGGGGTTCTGCTTGGCACTTGGTTTCACTGCAGTGGTTCTGGTACTGTGTCTCAAGTCTGGACTTAATTTCCTGTCCTTTCCTTCCTCAAGCAGGAGGCATCTCTCTCCATTTTGTGCTACTTGGAGTTTTGGGAGGGGTTATGTAGGCAACTTCTGCCTGCCTGCTTCCTTTAGTGTGTCTGGAAATATACTCTAGTTGTGGTACTAGGATGGAGAAGAAGTGGTTTTGTGGACTGCTAGTTGGTTTATGCCACTTTTGGTGACTACAGGAAATCTCATGAACAAGTCTGAACAAAACGATTAGTGATTTGCTCCTCCCTTGGCATTTTTATTTAAAATAAGATGTTCTTGAAAATAAAAGGTATAGTTGGAAACTGGTTGGTATAGGGAATCTGTGACTACTTTTATTTTGTTGCCTTTTAGTTACATGTCAGATATCATCTGCCCAAACTTCTCCAAATCCTTGATATGACAGAATTAATGCATTCGATGTTGTGTAGAGTACTCTTTTGCTTTTTGATGTCTCGCTCTTTTACTCTGTCACATACACACACACATGCACAATGATGATGGTGATTTAAATTGAAAAAGTAATGAGACCCTTTTCTTTGGGCGTTTCCCCTTGAATTCAATTAGGATTTCTGCCGAGAACTGCTGTAAGCATGAATTGAGCATTGTTTGCCACTGAAGCAGTTGTTTGAATGTTCACTCATTAAATTATTAATCTGTTCTAATAAGGAATTGGTGGCTTAAGTTGTTTTTAAAGCCAATAGTCTTCTAACATGTTACATTCACTAAGCAATATGAAAATAGAATAAGTGCCTCTACAGAAATCACATGTTTATATGATGAGCTGGTATCAAGGACATTTGAAAAATGTAAACTGACAATTTATGCAGAGGATTTTATGTAAGAGTTTTTTTTCTATTTTTTCATGGATAGTGTTGGAAATAAACAAGTATCTTTGTTCTTTCTTTGCTTCTTTATCAATTTATTAGGATACCAAGAGTCTTAATAAAAATAAAATAAATTTGTAAGCTTTTTTCCAGGTCTTTATCTTTAACCAGTCAGTTGATTTTATTTAAATTGTTTTTTATTTCACTACCCAGAAAACTGGTTCTGACCTTTAAACTATCCTTGCTGTGGGCGAAGAATATTTCTTGTCCTGCACCAATGTCATAATGTACAGATGTAGTGATGATTATTACCAAGTCACTTTTGGATTAAAAGAAGTTCTTAAAGCAATTGGAGACACATTTTTAGGAGCAAATACTGTAATACTTCTATTGTTGGGCTGGTGGAATTTTAAGAGCTTGACTCACTGGAGTTGTTAAGGAGGATTTTGAAGGTGTTGGCCCATCTTTGATAATGCAGGCTTTATATCTTCCCAATTAAGAGCCCTCACTTCAGTTCTATTCTCTTATCTGGCTTCCTCCTCCTTCCACATATTAAAACTTTAGGCTATGACATATTTTAGCCTATTGTGCTATATCTGGTAGTGCTCTTAGAAATCTACATTATCAGAATCTAGATAAAGCACCAAAGTCTTTTTTTAAAATAGTCTTTTACTTGTAGATGAACACAATACCTTTATTTTATTTATTTATTTTTATGTGTTGCTGAGGATCAAACCCAGTGCCTCACATATGCTAGGCAATCACTCTACCACTGAGCTACGACCCTAGCCCCCAAGCACCAAAGTCTTATTCCCTCTTACCTCACCCCTCCACACAAATTCCACTCCCTACCCAGATCTTCAACCATCATCTCAAAATTTTTCAGGAAGGAACATTTCTCTTAGTGTCTTGCACTAGCAGAAACTTCATAATACCAATTTCCTAATTTGCATTCATAGACTACATGTGGTTGCTGGCTTTAAAAAGCTTATGTTCATTGATGGTCAAGATCATGTCTAAGCAGAGCTTTTGGAGTTTTCCAATGTGAAACCTCTCCAGTGATATCAATGATATGTCATTTAGAAGTTATACTGGGGACTGGGGTTGTGGCTGGGGCTGGGGTTATGGCTCAGTGGTAGAGCTTTCTCCTAGTACATGCGAGGCACTGGGTTTGATCCTCAGCACCACATAAAAATAAATAAATAAGCCAGGCATGGTGGCGCATGCCTGTAACTCCAGCAGTTTGGGAGGCTTTGTCAGGAGAATCACAAGTTCAAAGTCAGTCTTAGCGAGGGTGAGGCACTAAGCAATTCAGTGAGACCCTGTCTCTACATAAAATACAAAATAAGGCTGGGCATGTGGTTCAGTGGTCAAGTACCCCCGAGTTCAATCCCCAGTATGAATGAATGAATGAATACATAAAAAATAGAAGTTATACTGTAGTCATTATTTGAGCTTTGGAGTCAAAAAAGTCAGTGTTCAAATCCAGCTTAGCCAGTTCCCAACTGAGTAACTTTGGGCAAGTTATCTAATTCCTTTGAGTCTCAGTCTCCTCTTTTGTAAAGAATGATGACAGTGCCTAATTCATGGGTCATTGTGTGTATGGAATTACATAGTAGATAATTAGATAATATAAAGTAGATATTTTAAAGTAGTACAGTGCCAAGCACAAAATAAGTACTCCATGAAAGTAAGCTACTATTATTGTGGATGGTACATGTGAAATTTCTAATCATATTGGCCCCTAACAAGGGGACTAAAAGATTATACCATGTTAAGGAGCTAAACATTCATTCTCAATCTCAAAACTGCCCCCCTGCCCAGTTCAGGATACAGTGGCATATTTCCTCATAGAAATGGCATTGTGTGACTTTGGAAAGGTGAAAGAATAGCAGGGATCATCTTTGGAAACTGTCCAAAATTATGGCATCAAGGGATTCAGTTGAGTTTTCCTTCTAAGGGGCTTAAATAGACCCAGCTGCATGCCAGGACCTGAGCATTGGGCTTGATTTTGGACTGATACGGTTTTGTTTTCAAAGTGACAATAAAGGGGAGTCTTATATTTATTAATGACAAAAAGCAAAAGCAAAAAGGCAGTGATTCATATTTTGAATTCAAAGAGTGAGAATGGACAGAAGATGAAAGCAAAGGCTCAGAAGCCAGGTAGAATTTGGAGCAGGGAAGCAAGATAAGAGGAACAAGGACAGAGGCAAAGTGAGGGAGATGAGTTGACACTGGAAATAGGGCCAGAGTACCTATGGCTTATTTTTATGAGCTCCTGGGTTGGTGACCATTTACTCAGTTTTGCCACAACTCTGTCCCTGCAAAACCCTCAATCTTTCTCAGACTGCAGATTCTAATTTCTAAAGAGGTACAAGAAAATAGTTGAAGGTCAGCCATGGATTTTGTCAACAGCATCAGAACTCTTCATAGGTTAGGAATCTCCTCCAACTTCCTAGTTTCTCTTGGTGTCCTATATCGGATCCACAATTTTGCTCTTATTTTCAAACTATGTATACATTCTCTTTGACAGGAACAAATTCTTGGAGTTCATTAATCATGATGCAAAGTAGTCCTTCATTTTGCTTCTTCTCCATGCCTTTTAAAAGATGTGATTGGTTGTTTTGTAGTTGAGGGAAGTGAGACAAATTCTAGTGTTGTGAGGGAAGAAATGATGCAGTTCTAATTCGGCCTCTCATGATTTCTGGGTTCTTATCATATCCCCTCTCAGTCTTTTATCTTTTTAGCTTGAACATTTTATTTGGTAGCTGCCCATTCCATGGTCAATCCACAATCAACTAGTAATACATTTTGTGATTCTATTATGTGCCCAATGTGGCATTAGACACTTTGAAGGAAAAAATAGAAGGGAAAAACTTCACTTCAGAGTACAGAAAGCCTAAAATTTTATTGGAGATTATTTGAAGGTGGGAAAAATTTAGTGAAGGGTTGTAAATCTTATCTAATAAAGGGCACAGACTACAAGACTTTTAGGTCAGAGATTTCATATATTCATGTACTTCAGAATCACCTGAGATCCCTGTTAAACATACAAAATTCCTGAAATCAGATAGCCTGAATCTGCAAGTTGTGTGTTGGCAGTGTGATGCCTAGGATAATACATTTAATCAAGTTTTCTAAGTGATTCTGCTGCTGGGAACAGCAGAACCATATTGTGGAAACAGTAGTGTAAAAACATCTGTAAAATTGGGAAGACACATAAGAACTAGGGATTTGGGAAGGTTTGACTAGAGCCTGGAGGAGTTGCAAGAATTTGGAGAAGAGGTGGTAGAAAGAGGTTCAGAGAAGGATGCTGGACGTTGGGATGAGACTAGGGTATGTTGTAGAGCCTGGCTGTTCACAAAATCTATTTTTTATTACTCCTAGGCACACACTACATTTCCAGGCCTTCCCATGGCAAAGCATTGAAATTTGAGTCCTGGCCAATGGAAAGTAGACAGAAGTTGTATTGCTTTTAGGGCTGTCTCATAAAATCCTCTTGTGATCTTCCACCATTTCTCTTCTGTCCTCTGGCTAGATGCTGTTGCTGAGTGACCTTGTGTATCAACATGGTAAAACTAACAGAGCATCCAGTATTGTGGCTGCCTAAATGACTGTGACTTTCTCTCACCCACAAGTAACATCAATATTTGGTTTTGATATTTCAGGGTTTTTTGTTGTTGTTGTTGTTCAAGCTTCTCCTGTAAACTTCATATAGAGAGGCCCAGGATGAGCAAAGCAGATAATTTCCAGGATAATCATCACTGTTAAGCTTAACATCACCCAAAATTAATGCATGGGCACCAGACCTACATGTGGTCTTCTAGGTAAGTTGTCTCATGAATCTTGTCAATATTTGTAAGATGCTTTCTGTATATTTCTGGTTCTCTTTAATGATTGGAGATTCTACCCAAACACTCTTACCCTTAAATCCCTTTGTCACGAAGTAAAGGATCTGAAAACAAAAATTTCACTGCAGTAAGGGAGTTCAATTATTTTGGACCCTTTTAAGCCTTTTTGGATAAGGGAAGGGTATCTAAAAGCACATTAGCATGCATTGGGAAGGACTTAATTCATCTCCCTCCCACATCCTCCCTTTTCCCTTCTCCACACCTGCCTAACAGCTCCTGCGAAGTAGGTTGACTAGCTGCAATTAAATTCAAGCGTCTCCTCAAGCACTTGGTAAAAAACAGCCTAGGCATAACGATGCTCCTGCTCTTACTCCACAGAAGGGAACAAAGAACTGAGAAGACATTAACAGTTTACTCAGAAACTAGTGAAGGTCTTACCATTTAAATCTTTATTAATTGTTGGTTGCTTCATTGTTCCTGGTAATGGGTATCTTGTGCATACTTTTTCATGGAGTTTGTCACTTGAATATTTGTTTATCACTTTTTTAAAAAATATTTTTTTTAGCTGTAGATGGACACAATATATTTATTTATTTTTATGTGGTGCTAAGAATCGAACCCAGTGCCTCACGCATGCAAGGCAAGAGCTCTACCACTGAGCCACAATCCCAGCCCTGTTTATAATTTTTGAGTATAAAAAAGTGACCTTCTTTCAGTGGGACAGATATCACCTGGCTTTGTGCACTTCATAGTTCATTTTGCCTGTCAGTATCTTCTTACATTCTGCCATCTGCTTTTCAGGGATGGATGCACAGGAATCCTGCTGACTAATAATCTGCAGATGATTTGTGATCTGGACCTATCCTAGTATTGCACCCTGTGGAAAGTGTGATCTGGGGGCCATTGTCCTACCCCAGAGATTACCCCTGATAAGAAGATTCTCTCTGTCCTGACAATATCTAGTATTTCCATTTTTAGAGTGCCTGTTTGAGGATCATCACATTATCTCCAGCAGGTTTCAGTAAAATGCAATAAATTACAAGGGCTATAGTAACCCATTAACCACCAATACATCTTAGCTTCTTAGTGCTGTGTAAAAAATAAGATAAAGATAATATGGTAGTCTGGGTGTAAAAAGCTGAGCAAATGGGGCATTGTCTGCTTCAGGGAAATGTTTAGTTACAAGGGAAGAGATTCCTCATAATCTTTGTCCAAGTGAATCCCCTGACAATTTGGAAAAGTTTACCATAGATCTTGCCTTGGGGAGTTTTACTTAAAGAGGGTATATCCTACAAAGAACCAGTAATGGTAGAGGTCACCTGAATTAAAGTAAGGAATTGAATTTGAAATGACACAGAATAGAGAATGGAAAAGGAATGAGAAACTTAAAATGGAAAGTAAGAGTTAGAAATTGAAAACTGAGATGTCAATAGGGGAAGCCACATTCTTGGAGAGAATCATTGGAGGGAATAACAGAATAATAGACCAAGCCACATCCCTGGGAGAATAAAGACACATTAGTGCTCCTTACCATCAAAGCCTCACTTGCTCACTAACTCAGTTCTCCTTTGACATATACATTAAAAAAGTATTTCATGTTTTTTTATTGATTATCTTCTTAGTACCTGTGTTGAACCTGCTGAAGCCATCCTACAACTTGCTGGACTGCCACTAAAGCTCATACCATTAGCTTCACAGAGCAAGACATGGTGGTGCCTAGAGAAATGATTCAGATACACCCAGTGCATCCTTTCAATGAATATCTAAGACTACACACACTATCACACATAGTCACAGATAAAGTACATTCCTTGACTAATGCCTATCAATCACCATGAAATTTCTGCTGACACTTCTTTCTGGACTTCCTTCTATTTTTTTTTTTTTTTTGTACTGGAGATTGAACTCAGGGGAACTCGACCACTGAGCCACATCCCCAACCCTATTTTGTGTTTTATGTAGAGACAGGGTCTCACTGAGTTGCTTAGCGCCTCACCATTGCTGAGGCTGGCATTGAACTCACGATTCTCCTGTCTCAGCCTGAGTTTCTTCTATTAACTTGTCCCTAGCATTGCTAGAAGTACTGGCAACTCAGTGTTTACTGAGCCTGAAAAATACTGTATTTAATTTCCAGTTCTCAAGGCTAATTGTTAAATATTATTGTGGTTGATATCTATCTATGAATGATGGCAATGACATTAATAATTCATATGTAACATGTTATTTTTGAATAAAAAGAATATTACTACAAGAAGAGGATGACAATATAATGTTGCTTATTTATGGATAGTACCCATGATCTGTAGGAGACTATCATCCTTTTTATGTTTTAAAATGTTTTTATTAGTGTATTATATTTATATATAATAGTGGGGTTCATTTTGAGAAATTTTTGAATGCATATAACATAGTTTGCTCAAATTCAATCCACAGCATTTCCCCTTTCCCTCCCCTTCTTCCTCTACCTGTTCTCCTTTCTCTACCTGACCGATCTTCTTTCTATTTATCTATTGTTTTTCCTTTGGTGCATTATAGTTATACATAAAAGTGAAATTCATTGTGATATATTTATACATGCACATAGCATAATTTGGTCACTATCATTCTTAATAGGCATATTTTCCCTACTTAGAAGCAAGCAGAGAGGTATCAAAAAGATTTTTCTATGTTCTGGAGACTGAAGCCAGCTCTAGCAGCCAGGATCCCTGAAGACCTGTCTTTTGTCTTCACCTTAAGATCTACTTTTTTCTTCTATTATAGTCTTTGAGTACTTTATTGACTCTTTGCCTTTGGCTTCACTCAAGCAATGAAATCTTGCACCTGGATTAGCACAAGAAATATACCTGTAGTTTATCCTCCATATTTTTTGCCAGGGTAAAAAACATTCTTGCCTGTCAGGGGAATATAAGCAATATGCTCCTGTGTGAATACTTATTACTTGCCTGTCAGAAAAAGGTTACAGAAATTTCCCTTTGGGGAGAATGCCATGAAGACTTTTTTTTTTTCCTCCAGCCTAGTAAATTACTTGCAGATGTGCCTCTCTGGGTACTGCATTTTCAATTCCCTTTGGGAGTTCATCTGGCAAAAATGTACCACGGAGACATGTTCCCATAGTGGTAATATATGGCAAGTATCTTCCCCACCCCAAATGAATATAGAACATTTCCCTATTGTGTAAAAGTATATACTCGAAGCCATATGATGAACTGGGATTTTATTTGACAGTCCTGGTCTATCAGTTTAACATGGGCTACTTTCATAACACTGGGGTTGGGGATAGGATCAACATTCTTATTGGACTCTAAGATGTTATAGGAAACTTTTAAGTGGTGTTACATTTGGGAGATACAGCCATGATTTGTCTGAAACAGTATTCTTACCTTGCCTGTGAGTACCCAGAGATTCAGAGGTCAGGTAGACATAGCATCCAGGCAGATGTACAGGTGCCCAGGGCATGTGGGGTGATTTTCTATTTGGTAGCCAGGTTGGCCCCTGACTACTATTGCTTAAAAATGCTGCACCATGAACTGCCCTAGTGACTGTCAGATAAGAGATTTCCCCCAATTCAACATTTGCTAGAAAGTTATTGCTAGGTCACCAGCATTGCCTCCTTATTTGTGTTTTGCTGTGTTGGTCAGAGTTGATGTCACTGTAAGCTGCCAGACCTCTCATATAGATTTATTGATATGGCCAGAACAACCAGTGGAGTGTTCACCAGTGAACAAAGACCCTCAGCTATAGTTACCCCCTGGTGAGCTAAGCTGACCTGAACCAAGGACCAGAAATGATCTCTCTAGTATAGAATCTGCCTTAGCAGAATTGAATTGATGGTGAAAATATTAGGACCCTGGACGCCAGCAGCAACAATAATAGCCAGCATTTATTGAGTGTTTACTGTGTCCCAGGCACTTGTACAAACAGGTAGGCATTACTCATGTAATCCTCACCAAAATGCAGTGAGTTGGCATTATTATTTTCCTCAATTTATTGATGAAGACATTCATGCAAAGAGAGATGAAGTCACTTGCCAAGTTCACACAGCTGGTGAAATGGCAACATCATGATTTCAATACTTTTGGAGTCTGGTTCTGGCATCAAAACTCCTAACTACTACATGTTCTGCCTCCTTACTGCTGTCGTCAAGAAAAGTAAGAATGGTTTTCTACACTAGGATTTTTACTAAGACTTCAGTATGGAACTACGTCTATGGAAATATGTCTGTTTAGAAGTTCTTCAACCAGTTTAGAAGCAGTGATAGTTATATTCCACCCTTAACTTTCTGTGTCATCTTTGCAGTTTACTTGACTTCCCAAGCCTCCATTTCTATATCTAAAAGTGTGACTAATTATGTTTGCCCCACCCACTTGCCTGAGTTATTGTAAGAAGATGTGCAGTAAATATTTTCAAAGTTGTACTTCATTTAAAACCTGTTTCCTATTGAATTTTCCTCTCTCAGTGTAGAAGAGTCTGAAATATGAGGCAGTAGTTGCACAGGCTTCAAGTTGAAAGAAAGGAAAGATTAATACAAGTTCAGGCTAGGGAAAGGAGGAAGGAAGCTGACCTCTGCACATACCAAGGGGACCTAACAAAGTAGAAAGCAGACTGGTAGGTCAGGGTCAGAAGAACAAAGCGGAAAGGTAGGTTTGAGAGTAAGCTGGCTCTTTTCTTGTGGATCGTGGTGATTTGCCTTTTCCTGACAGAATAGCATCCTTTGAAAGGAGAAGGAATAGGGGTAGAAATGAGGATGCATCATGCATAAGGCTGTGAAAGAATGCAACTCTTCCAACACAGAGAACTACACCCACTCAGAGGAGCTCCCATTCTAAGACAGTATACACAGATGAGATTACTCCATGATGCCAGAATTTTCCTACTGAGAAAATAGTCATGGCATTTGGCTGCTGTGGGAAAAGGCTAGAGTCATTTAGGACCTCAGAGGAGCTGAGGAATGAAATTAGAGGAATGGATTACATTGAAATTGCTTTGTCTCTAGAAAATCATATTATATTGAAATAGTATTCATAAAATACTGTTTAAAGATTAAGAGGCTCAATATTCATTCTTTGACTCATTGGAGCATTTGGTATTCACTATTTTCATCATAATTTCAAAACAATAACAAAACAACATTCAGTAATGTTTGCCAGGCATTTTGTGCTTATAATATGACAGATACTATATGTGTATTATATATATTATATATATGCTAGATGCTTTATGTGTAATATTTCTCACTCCTACAACCAAACCTGTGAGGTTGGAACTATGAGTATTTCCATTTTCTAGATGAGAAAACTGACCTTCCCAGGTTAGTGACTTACTCCTAATCCCAATGTTCTCATAGGCTTTGCAGTCAAAATAGTCTTGCCAGGTGTCATGGTTGCACACCTATAATCCCAGGGACCTGGGAGTCTGAGGCAGGAAGGTCTCAATTTCCAGGCCAGCCTCAGCAACATGTGAGACCTTGTCTCAAAATAAAAATTTAAAAAAGAACTGGGAACATATCTAAGTGGTAAAGCCTCCTTGGATTCAATCCCAAGTACCCAAAAAACAAAAAACAAAACAAAAAACAAGAACAACAAAAACAAACAACAGAAGACCTCTCCTCCACTCCTCCATCTTGTTTTATTTCCCCTCACAACCATTACTACTAAGTATCTATAATTAATTAATTTATGTGTTTGTTCCCTTTTTGATTATCTTTTCCCCATGTCAGAATGGAAATGCTGTGAGGGCAGATATTTTATTAAATTCATCTACATATGTTTTGCACTTGGAGCAATTGCAAACATATAGTAGGTGCCTGAAGGTGGAACTCAGTCCCAAATCTAGGTAGCTCCAAAGCATCTGATCTTGTGACTACTCCACATGGCTGCTTTTTCTCCATATCTATATCTATTTCTGAGTATCTACATAATATATACACATACATATATGTATTTAACAGGATTTAAAAATTGATACAGATCTCTTTGTAGACATGCCAGCTCTTTCCTCAGTAATGTCAGGAAGAGAAAATTATCAGCTGGAGGCTTTTTCTTAACTTTAATTGAACCTCCAAAACTAAGCCAAAACAATAGTTTCCCCTAAGACAAAACACTCTAAGAAAAAAATAGGGGTCTAATAAATAATAAAGTAAACGGTTAATTATAATCTAGAGCACGGGAATTTGAACTCTTTAGGGATTTTATCTGTTATTGTTATTGTTGTTTGTGTGTGGATGAGGGAGGGATTTGTTTTTCATTCTTATCAGTAGGTGGCAGCAATTTTCTTAGACAGGAGATGAGCTTAACAGTTTACAGAGAATCTAGCAAGTCTGGCCCAGATGCTGACAGATTTTTTTAAAGGCCCAGGTCCCTTAAACTCACCTTTCCTGGAGAAGGGTTAATTTTTTTTTTTTTTTGTGGTACCAGGGATTGAACTCAGTAGTACTCAACCACTGCGCCACATCCCCAGCCCTATTTTGTGTTTTATGTAGAGACAAGGTCTCACTGAGTTGCTTAGTGCCTTGCCCTTGCTGAGGCTCGCTTTGAACTGGAGATTCTCCGGTTTCAGCCTCCCAAAGTGCAGGGATTACAGGCGTGCACCACTGTGCCTGGCTGAGAAGGGTGAATTTTTAGTTGAAATATAAACTGAAAAATGTTATCTGTTGAACATAATGGCAGTGCAGGAGAATGTCTAACAATTAAATCCATCAACTTTGGTAACCATTTTGAAGAGTCCAGTATACCTTACACGATTGTATCTTAATCATATGCAGCAGAAATGTGATATATTGAGCATTCCCAGTCTGCTTATGTAATTTCCATATTCTACTTCCACCTTGTACGAATTGCTTAGCCACATGAATATAAGCTGAAACATTCTTCCCTGGTGTGTTTTTCCCCCCTCTTTCTGTGGAGGGTGTTCAGAGTATGCAAGGATAGATATGTATAGGTCAAAGCAGACTGGGACTGGGAGTTGAGTCCTGTTCTGGCTGATTCTACAGTATGGCCTTTGTGTGACTGGCTCCACTAGAGATGGTTAATGGTAATTCATTTACTTGTTTGTCATCTTCACTGTTTGTAAGCCTTTTGAGAAGGTAGAACATGCTTTGATTTCATTTTCCTATCTCTAGTACCTAGTAGAAGACTTGGACTATAATAGGTACTCAGTAAATATATTTTCTTTAGAGTTTTAGAAATGCTTTTATTTATTTATTTTAAATGTGGTGCTAATGATTGAATCCAGTGCCTCAGATATGCTAGGCAAGTGCTCTGCCACAGAGCTACAACCCTAGCACCTCCTTGGATGTTTGATGGTATTGTTCTGAAGCTCAGTCAGTAATGGGAACCATATAGGACTTTATAAATTCTAATTAAGGGTTCTTTGCAGGACATAGCTAAAGGAGCTGCCTCGGTGTACAATTCTATATATAAATCTGTGTAAATGTGATTGGTCAGTTTTGTTCTCATTTATTGATCCCTGGGAACCTTAAAAGACTCATTGGTATATTCAGATTCTCATTGTCACCATCTACTGAAGTCAACTTTATAGTAAACTATCATGATGCAAATTAGAGATACAGATTCTGTCTGGAGAGCTGGGCTACAAGACATGTCCATACAATTGTGAGGAATGTCCAATTTATCACAGATTCCAGGTACTCAAGGTAAAGAATGAGTAGGAAAAACTCAAATAATGGTAAAAACCTTAGTAAAGATGTTGTGCTAAAGGCCATAAACCAGTCTGGTCTTTTGAAATCCTCTGGATAATTGAAACATGTCACTTTTATTGGAATTTTTTTTTTTTTTTTTTGTAGAAACATAGCAATGTCATGCCAGATTCTGAACAGTCACCTTTCTTAAACACATTCAATATATAAATTGGCCCCAAAGGGACTAAAAACCTAATGGTTTATTTTTAAAAGAAATTCTTTGCTGAATCAGTTATTTTTCATGTGCTAAAAATAGGTGAAAGAATTTATGAATAGCTTCGAAATAGTGTGATTTTAGTTTTCATAGTTAATTTTAGTCTAAGGTGAAAAGAAGGTGAAAAGCTTTAAGATCAAAACCATGGGTTTGATGAAAAGCAATTGTTTGATTATTTTTACAAACTACTTACAAAAGACTGATGGTTCTGAATGCAAAAGGAGCTGTATTTTCAAGATTAACAGTTATTCCCATTTTTGTTGTCTTTAAAAATTCCCATATATGATAGGAATTTGCAAACAGAAGATACAAAGTAAGAGTAATATCATTCAGGGATTCAAAATAAGAATTAGTATAGAGGGTACCAAAATGATGATAAAACCAGATAAGCATCAGTTTTCAGTGAATAAATGATCTTCTTTGGAAGAAAAAACTAGTAATTTTCAAATAACATTTTGTGGTGATTAATGTTGACCTTATGCAACCCCCCAACTTTCCCACCATTCTTATTCCAGGGTCTTATCCAATATACATTGATTTCTATCTCAGTGATTTCTTCTAAATAGCTAACTCAGTCCTCAATCCTACAAGATTAACTACATCTCCAACTGCTATGGCCAATTTCCAAAGTTTATGGTCCATTTCATAAAGTCTTGTAAATCAGGCCTTACTTCCTTTTAATTATGTGTCCCTGTAGAATTCATGTGCCAGCATTGCTTCAAATCTATATGTGAGGCCAAGAACCAGACAACCTTATCATAGCATAATTGTTTTACATCCTATTAAGTTATTTTCTGTATTAAAATGGCTGAGGTTAACAATACTAAGTCTGACAAGTGTGGTCCTTTCATTCAAGTTTTGACATGAGACACGTTTATTCTGTGAAGATTTCCTGGACCAACCACCTCTCCAAACACACCCACACCCTCGTCACACTCACAGTTCCCCATGTTGCTGAATATTATTCTAATTTTATTTGCATTTCTTGGCATTTAAGTAGTGTTCCAAAGTCATTGTTATGTTTTATATACTTGTATTCTGCATTACAACTCAGTGCTTAATAGCTCAAGCTCTGGAGGCTGACTGGCAGAGTCTGGTACTAGTTCTGCAGTGTATTAGTGATTTGGGGCAATTTATTTAACCTATTCATGTCTCAGTTTCCTTAACTGCAAAGTAGAGATTATAATAGCACCTTCCTAATGGGATTGTAAGGATTAAAAAAGGAAGAGGTGAAATGTGTGAAGCATTTAACCTATACTCAGCCTATAGTGTCATATAAATGCCAGCTACTTTTTAAAAATTATGTTTTGGAATGTTGTGATCTTTGAATTGTTTTTATTTTTTAGTTTACTTATTTATTTGTGGTACTGGGGATTGAATCTAGGGGCACTTTAATACTGACTTTTTAAAAACTACTACTTAATAAATTTTCCTTATGAAGAAAAAGAGTTCATTTTCCACTTTATCATTTTGTCCTAATGGATATAAAATATTTATATATAATTATTCTAACAACTTTTGAATAGCCTGTATTTTCTAAAATTTGTTCTTTTTAGTTATACATGACTGTAGAGTGTATTTTGACATATTTATACAGACATGGATTATATCTTATTCCAATTAGGATCCCAGTCTTGTGGATGTACATGATGTGGAGATTCACTGTAGCATATTCATATGTGTACATAGGAAGTTCTGTCAGATTTATTCCACTGTCTTTCCTATTTCTATTCCCCTTCTTCCCTCATTCCTCTTTGTCTAATCCTCTAAACTTCTGTTCTCCACCCCCTTGTTGTGTGTTTGCATTCACATATCAGAGAGAACATTCGACCTTTGGTTTTTGGGGATTGGTTTATTTCACTTAGCATGATGGTCCTCAGATTCATCCATTTACCAGCAAATATCATAAAGTCATTCTTCTTTATGGCTGAGTAATATTCCATCGTAACACTGATCTTTTAATGTTTTGTTTTGAGATAGGGTCTTGCTAAGTTCTCTCTTGAACTAAGATTCTCCTTGAAATTGTGATACTCCTATCTCAATCTTTATAGTCACTGGGATTATAGGCATGTACTACTGTGCCCAGCTGATCTCTAAATAATTTTTAAGGATGTTTGAAAACAAGAAGTACGTTTTCAATATTCATGTACCTCCTCTATATCACACTCCATAGTGTCATCCACAGGTAATGTAGTGTTTCCTAAAATAATGAACACATGCATAGCTATGATTCCCAGTGTTTGTATATTATGATTTTAATATACTTGATAGGTTCATAAAAATATTCATAATCATGAATGAATTCAAGCAAATGCCTGTACCAATGGAGGCAATGTATGACTAGGAATTAACCACACCCACCTTGGTATGATCTGGGCATGAAGAGAGCTTTGAGAAGTCTTCCTGGAAAAGGTTAGTTTTAGAATTTATAGAGGCTTAAATATTGTATCTTGAGAAGGAATGATGGAGAGGAAAAATATTTTGACAGAGGCAGATACACTAGCTATATTCTGATACAAAGAAAAGATTAGCCTTAATTTAAGTTGCCCCAGTGCACAAAGCTAAACCAGTGGATGAAAATTGTGGGATGAAATATTTGAACTACACATAAAAAATACTTTCTAACCACCTGGGCTGCCAACAGTTGAATTGGAGTGGTCATGTAATATGGTTTGGCTGGGTTCATAGGCAGCTGCTTTCTTTTTGCATTGAATAGATGCAAAAATGTGATATCTGGTGGGGAGCTTTGAGTTGCTTTCATAGCCAATATATAGGCAAAATTAGTAGCACAGTTACACTAGAAGAGGTAAGGAGAGTGTTCATATAATCATACTTATCCAGGTAACATGCTATGAGAGCTCAAAGGAAGGGTGTGATATTTTTCCTAAGCCTACATCATTCAGAAATTGATGGATGTTAAAACACCTAGGCTGGTGGTGGTCACCTAATTTAGATCTCACAAATTAATGAAATTTTCCTCATCCCCCCTGTATAGAGAGACTGACATTGGATTGCCAACATTTTGTCTTGCCAATAAACACATTGAAAACACAACAGCTCACCTATCATTGGCTTACATTATCATTTTATGAAAGAATCAATATTAAAAAAAGAAATGGAATATAATCTCACAGTAAAAATATTGAATTATTTTAGAGCTATGGAAAACACATGTTGTCCATATTATTCTCATTTCACCTTGATCAAATATAATCCTCAGTATGAATTGGCATGAGTTCACAAATAAGCACATGGGAACCACTATTTTGGCTTTAGTGATATTCTCTGATTGTTCCATGTGAGAATCCTATCCTTCATCCCTTCCAGGCTCCTCCTAAGCCTCTTATTATGGGATTGGTATTTTAAGCATTAATTCCCTAAAGTAACATTTTATCCCATAGATCCCATAGAACTCAAAGTGCAGAAAATATCTCCACTGGTAGAAAGGTCCCAACCTGATTTAGTCTTCACTGAGGTTTGACATGATCTGTAGGAATCCAATAAATGTTTACCACTTAGCCTGTTCAGGAGCATCTTCCAAATACTCTAAAGGCCCATTGAATAATATGGTGTAATGTTCCTCTTTCAAAATGCTGAAAGTCTAGGAATTATAGAAGCAATTGCTAAAATAATTTAATCCACAAAGAATAGGGACTTAAGGTCTTTGATGTCACCTAAAAGCTCTTTGAACCTGTTTGGCATAATAGATGATGTAAAATCTCATTTTTCTCTATTAGATAAATGTCTTGAAGAAGCTCCTGGGTGAAAATATTCTAAATATCTACCTTGACAAGAGAAGGATTCCTATCATTTTTCAACCTTTAATTCCATTTCAGAAACATTGACATACAATTGCTTGCTACTGAGCTGGAATTCGTCTACATGTGAAATCACTTTTTTGAAGCATGTTATCTGCTAATGGAATCATGGAGCATTTTCTGGAGAGGAAAAGAAAAGACTAATCTTTGTGCTGCACAGCATAGACAGTAGATAACCGTTTGGATTAATGGTTTCTATATTGTATTATTTAATTTTTAAATGCTCAGTTCTTACTTAAAAGTCGCATTGTTCAGTAGTTCCTATGATGAGTTGATATCTCAGTTTTGAATAGATGTAATATGGGGATTTATGTCCTAGTGAAAATCCTTTCTCTAGTAGGATTCCAAGTGGAGATTTCCCCAAAATTTTATCTACATGTTCTGAATTGCTAAAATCTAGCAAATAAAAAGTTTCATCTCACATCAATATTCCTCTTTCTCTCTTTTTTTTAGCTGCACTGGCTTTCTTTCACAATCTGGAGTTTGTAGAGTTCTCTCCCTGTCTGGGCTCAACATCTTTGCATGTGCTGATATCCCTTACCAAAATGCTTCTGCCTTCTCTCCCCTGAACCATTGCTTAACCAACTGCTATTCCACCAATGGAAGCTTTCCCTGAGTTCTCAGACTACTCAGATATCACTGCTCTGTGGTCCCTATTCTGTACTCCTCTTGTGTCATACTACAGTGTATCCTTCTATATTACTTTGATTACTCTAATTAATATTCATGCTACTTATTTCATTTAAAGGCACACAGGGGTGGGGAATATGTCTATGTTATCTTTCACTACATTCACAGTATTGAGAACATAGTATGCACTGAATAAATAGTTCATAATTGAATGAAGAAATAGGAAAAAGTTACAATGAAAGATCCCTTATCCTAAACTCATTACTTCATATCTTTTGTCTTTCCCCTGACTGTGAGTCTTTGAGTTATCAGCATTCTAAATACTGTATGAAAACTCTTCAGACTTAACCAGTATGTGCTAATTGTTTTTTTATGTATGTACTCTTTTTTTTCTGGACTCAAATTAATGGTATATTCAGTGTCTCAGTTTAACAACTAAAACTAATAGCTTAAGATTTGTATGCCATAGTGAATCCAACAACATGTACATCCACAAGAATGGGGTCCTAACTCTAATGATATATTCCATGCTTACACAATTATATCAAAATGAATTTTACTGTCATGTGTAACTAAGAAGAACCAATAAAAAGATTTGTGCATTTTATTGTTTGTAACTATATGTTACTAAAAATGGGGAGGGCAGTTCTTAGTACACATATAATGAAACACATTCTTAAAAGTTTCACAGTAACACATTAACATCCTTCATTATAGGGATAGGGGATGGAATAGGCATAACGGTCCATAAATTGATTTGTTAATAAAAGCTAGTGACCAACTGTGATGATGTAACATGAATCAGGGAATGTGATTGACTCAAATATCTGTACCTGATAGCAAAACACAAACATGCACACACAAACCAAAAGCCAACAACTGGGGCTGGAATATGTATGTCACCCCTGAACATTCTACTGCCACCTTGCCACTCCATATCTTACTACTTTAGAGCAATAGACTTCTTTATTCCACCAGTAGTGCTACAAGGCTAGGGCCTTTCCTGAAACTGAGTCATCAGGAAAAACCTCTTCAAACCCAGATTCTTGTGATCAAGTCAGAAAAATTTCAGACATATTGCTCAGAGTAACAGACATGAACTAATTAGAAGGAATAGGAAAATGGATAAGGGGAAAGAGTGGGTCCTCTCAGAGGAGAGGGATGGTGCACCTCTCTTGCTCTCCAGTTTTATTTGGTTCCCAGGGAAGTTTCCAGAGAGTCCCTCCCAGGTCTACCTCTTGACTTTTGAGTGACAGCAGGATGACTTCAGGCTTTTAATTCCCACTGCCATGACAGGTTCTAGGTCACTTTGAACCATACTGAGTGGTTCTAATTGGAACCCATTCTTACATTTTATAGTTAGGGGAATTTTCCTTATCTCCCTGAGTTCTGGAATCGTGTCCATTAAGGTTACCACCCTTCAGGGGAATGTGTGTTCTTTTTATAGGCATTTTGGGGCTTGCATTTCTCCTGCAGATAGCAGATAGTTTGCTGAGGAATGTAACATATCCTGTCTACTTAAGCCAGGCAGGGCTGCCGGTAAATTCCTTCTTGAAAAAGAAAGCATGTGGGTTGAACAGGGTGGGCCCATTTTATAGAATTATTCCCTTAATCTCATGTTCCCACTAGCCATGTCTGTCTCACCCATATCTGTAGTAGCCACTTCAGAAATCCGTAAAATGAGATAGACTCATCAGGCCAAAATAGGATTCAACTTTCATCCTGCCCAAAAGAATTCAAGGTAATAGAAATGAGATCTGCCCTTCACATTTTAGGATTATTTGCATCTCCTTGGATATCCCCTCAGTGCATCTGTTTATATTCAAGTCAAGATCTTTCTTCTAGAAATTGATATTTGTCACACACTCTCAGTTATGTGCTCAGCTAGCATTTGTAGGATTGGCTTATGTAAGAATTGGTTTCTTACTTCATAAGGATCACTTTAAAGTCTTTGCATAGAACAAAGCAAAATGGCTTAGTTGTCCAGGTCCTTTTTGGTGTTGTTGCTTTGCCCCTCTCCCTTTTCTTGTATTCCTCTTAGGATCTACTTAGTGGCTTGAATTTTTACTTTTTCATCTTGCTGTGCCCCTGGTGTTTATAACTTCCTTATGCTAATCACTTTACTGAATTTCGGACTCTCTGAGCACTCTACTTTATATTCCTTTTGTGCCCTGACTAGATCTCTTAGCTGGTTCTACTTGTTTCTTTGCACTGACCTTTGATTTCTGGCTTCCCACCTTTACTCCAATTCTAGAATGTTCACATCTGTCTCCACTTTGGCCCCTGGGTCCCAGGTCCTTCCACAGGACTGCCTCATTGTTTTGTTGCCAGTGCCCTTTCCTCCCTCCCAGACTTTCCTCAGCTCTTCACTTTTGTATTCTAAACCCACTGCCATATGAATTCCTCAAAACTGACAATCTAGAAGAACTCTCCTGTAACAACCAAGGACAGCAGTTTATATTTTGAAACAGTGTTAGTACCATTCTGTGAGTTGTTGGGAGGAGGACACAGGATGTGGCCTCTTAGCTTAGATGAACAATATTGCCACTTACCAAATGGGAAATAATAACAATAATTACTAAGAAGGGATTTTTTATGAGTATTTAGTGCCCTAGGGGCCAGAAGCCTGAGCTGTCACATGGGAGCCAGAGAGAGCAGAGGATTTGGCTGAGAAAGAAGGTTTTAAAAGGTCATGTCACAATTATGGTTCCTATTCTGAGCTTGGTCAAGGAGAAAGAGAGTTGGGTTGACTTTCATAATGAAAAATACATTTATTCCATTGCAGGGGGCAACATGATTCAGAGGGAGAGACTAGGAGTGAATAAAAGGGAAATCGATTAGTTTGGAATCTCAGAGAGTTAATAGAATATGTCAGTTGAACTCCTTCAAATTGCATGTTTTTTTTCCCTTGATATGGAAGATTTACACAGTTCCAGAACACACATTATCATTAATGAGGATTTCACATGCAAATTCCCAGAAAATCCAAAAAACTACTAATTCCTTACACCTGGATGGTGCTCTGAGCCATGCTTCCCCCCCTTAACGTTTTATAATGTAATGGATATTTAAAAAGCACAAATTTGGAAATTGTTCATTCAAAAGACTTAAGTTAAAACAAAGACAAGGTGTTTACAAGAACCTCCTTGTTTCTAAGACAGGAGAGGTACCACTACCAGCTTTGTTATAAGCTGCTGTTCAGAGAAAAGGTGTTATGTAAATTCAAACTACAGTCTTTTATCATTTTCTGTTATTATCACTATATGTTGTTGAATTTGTTAAATTATGCTGATTATCGGTCTGATGTTTCTACAGGAAATTATAGCTGTTGTCTGCTTCTGGGGATGAAAAAGAGCTTATCAGCTGCCTATCTTATTCCCTAGTTCACATGGAGAAAGATTGATTTATTTTAATATAATAAAGAGTCCATTAAATGTTTTCTTACGTGTTGAGAATGAGAAGTAGGGAAAAATATGAACCATAAGTAAAAATTATAGGGAAGATTTCAGATCATCAAGGTTAGGAAAAATTTTGGGGGGTGGGAAGTACCAGGGATTGAACCTAGGGGTGCTTACACACTGAGACACACCCCCAGCCATTTTATTTTTTATTTTGAGACAGGGTCTAATTTGCTTAGGTCCTCACTAAATTGCTGAAGCTAGCTTTGAACTTCTGAGCCTCCTGCCTTAGCCTCTCAAGCCTCTGATTAAAAGCATGTACCACCATGCCCAGCAGGAAAAGTTTTTATAGTATTAGATCTGCCACTAAATAGATAGGGCTCTTTTGGTAGGGAGTTTCCTGTCAATATATGTTATTAAAACGGAATGATAATACATTAAAGCTATTGTGCAGGGATTTATTTGTGAACTAATATAGATAACTTCGAAGGTCTCACTCAGCTGAGCATTTTTTTAAACAATATTTTAGGTTATTGGTTTGGAGGGAAGGAGTCAAAAAGTTTTAAGAGGTTATAAATATGAAATGTCCAGAACTTCAGAATCATGACACCCTTTTTCCTCTCTAAAACCTTTTAC
>PVHX01025541.1:0-22209 GCA_004024805.1 Geosciurus inauris | reverse complement strand
GACATTAGTTTCTTCAACACTGACAGTCTGTGGAAGAAGAGAGAAGTGTTCTAGAAGCTCCCTTGTCTCTGTGAAGCAAGTCATTTAAACCCATCTGTACCTTATTTTATCCTCCTTTGTAAAGTTGGAATATGGCATTTATTAGGTAGTAGCTCAAGCTTCTTTGTCTACACAGATCAACTTAAATCAGAATAAGGGGGAGGGGAGATCTTGGCACAAGATCATGTACTCTTTTTGAAGGGGATTTCTATGTTGTTTACTGATCTCTAAAAATTACATTTTAAAGCATTTCCCCAAAAGTACATTTGACATTTTTCCTTTAACTTTTTGATTGTAAAACTGGAAAATAAAAATTTCTATATGAAAAAAAAAAAGAATGCCATGCATGCCTGTCTTTCTTAGTTCTGTAGTTATATATAGCATCAAATGCATTGCAAAAAAAAAAAAAAAAAAAGAAAAAGTTTTTCTGTTTCTTAATTAGTTTATCTTTTCCTATATTTAAAAATAAAAGTTCACTGTTTTCAGATTCTGCTTGATCTGGGCTATGACATTAAGGAATGTCTAACAATAAATCTAGTTCTGATTGCTTTAATATACTGTCATTAAAATCTTTGAGGTGTTTTGAAACTAGAAGACATCTTACATTCAATATTCCTTACATGTCCGGATGCTTTAATATTTGCTGCTAGTAACTTTGTTGGACAGTTTTGTTTTTCAATAAACTAAAAAACAACCTTAACCATTTGAATTCTTACTACAGATATCATCACTATTTTGTTCACATTCTTGGTGACATGAGAATTGTTTAAATGTTTTTTTCCTCTGTAGATCTACTGGGGCATGTCCCAAGACAGTGATTGTGTCACTGAAAAATAAGGTTAGTACATGTAGGACATGGAGGGTGGTGGGTGTGGGGTGGCTTCTGTGCTTGAAGGCTGGCCTTGCATGCAGAAGAGGGCACTGAGTTCCATCCCCAGCACCACAGGAGGAAAAGTGTGTGTGTGTGTGTGTGTGTGTGTGTGTGTGTGTGTGTGTATTCAGTCAGTCACTTTTATATAATTTGCATTGTCAGCAAAGCAAATACTTTTCTACTTACTTTCAGCAATTCATGTTTTGCTACTGATATATTCATGTGTCCTTCTCTGTCCTGTTTCAGTATTTATTTTTTATGACAGCACAACTTATCAAGGTATTATTACTAATTGGAGTATTTTTTTTAGACAGGGAGTAGTTTATTGGTGGGTGTGTGATTAAGGAGGGGCGGTGAAAGCCCTCAGGAGTACAGGGCCCAACACCTTTCCAGGAGACCTCGTGATTAGCGATGTATTGATCCCACAACCATCTGGTAGGAGTTGCCTCCCAGCCACCGTGTCTTTAAATTCATCCTCATTATGCTTTGTAAAGCTCTAGATTTAGATGAGATGTAAATTTTCTGGCTGCCAATGTGAATGCTGGCCATTGTGCCCTGGAGCTTTCCAAAGGCACCTACCCTCCTGTCTGGAGCTTAGATTGGGAATAGCACTAGATCAGCGTCATGGATCAGAGCCCTGGAAAGGGCCATCTCCAGCGTCCCTTAGGGCAAACCAAAAAAGCAACCACTCTGTACATTTCCACAGATGCTGCTATTTGTAGCCATCGCACACTGGGCCCCCCTGAGTAGAGGTATTCTGGATGCACATTATTTCATCACCAAGCACTGCAAGATACAGAACTTTATTAAAGCTTAATTTTCCTTGACTTCATCATATAGTCATGTTTGAACTAAAGATTGCTAAATAAAAATGAGGTATGTAATTTGAAATTTTGCTACCAATGGAATACTTTTAGCTAGTAATAGTGCTATTCTAGTAGTGTATATGTTAAAAAGCATTATCACAAATTGGTGAGGTTTTACTTATTTGTTTTGGGTGATAATACAAGGGGCTACATCATAGAGACTTTTTAATGTTAAATGAGGTAATTTCACATATTTAGAATGGTACCTAGCACATGGTAAGGAATTAATAAATTTGATTTTCTATTTATCTTCCCTTTCTCTGTCTGTCTCTCTCAATGCTGGAGATCAAATCCCAGGGTCTTCAGAAGTCCACAGCTTTGGTCCAGACCAAGGATGAGCAGGGAAAAGATGAAAAAAAAAAAAAAATCCCAGGGTCTTGCAGCCTTGTACATGCTAGGTAAGTGTTCTGCCACTGAGCATGTACACCCCTGCCATTTTTAAAAACTGTATCCTTGTACAACACTTTATGATAAATGCAGGAGCTAGTGGAGAATTAATGAACTGAGAATGTTGCACGGAGCTGTTTGTCCTTTCCCCTCCTCTCATCTGTAAAAAAAAAAAAAAAGTATTCATAGATATAATTAAGAAAGTACATTGCAATGGGCACAGTGGCACTCACCTATAATCCCAGTGGCTCTGGAGCCTGAGGCAGGAGAATCTCAAGTTCAAAGCCAGCCTCAGCAACTTAGTGAGATGCTGTTTCCAAATAAAAAATAAAAAAGGTGCTGGGCATGGTGGCGCACGCCTGTAATCCCCACACTTAGGGAGGCTGAGACAGGAGAACCACGAGTTCAAAGGCAGCCTCAGCATCGGTGAGGCGCTAAGCAACTCAGTGAGACCCTGTCTCTAAATAAAACACAAAACAGAGCTGGGGATGTGGCTCAGTGGTCGAGTACCCTTGAGTTCAATCCTTGGTATGTATAAATAAATAAATAAAATAAACAAGCAAACAAATAAATAAATGAAATAAAAAAGGCCTGGGGATAGAGCTCAGTGGTAACCTTAGTTCAATCCCTGATACAAAAAAAAAAAAGAAATGGTTGTAAGTAAAAGTTTCACAAGAATGACCTTCACCAATATGACTTAATTGAGAATGTGAAGTGTGTACATAGCATGTACAAGGGCCTGGGTTTGATCCTTAGCAACACACACATACACACACACACACAAAATAAACTCCGTTAAATTCACATGTAGAAAGTCCAGTGGTAGTCATTGTAGGGTTGTTCATAGTCCAGCAGTGCCACCCACGTTCTGACCATACTTAGCATATAGACTTATACCCTGCCTGTTGCCATACCTTCTGCCTCAAGTTCAGGCATCAGACAGGAAAGAGCAAGAATGTACAAGAGACAAAAGGAAAGCAGGAAGGAGTAGGACGTATGTTAAAAAAGCAGACTCTTTCCCAGAAACCCTCAACTGCTGTCCCACTGGTCAGAATTTCTACCCAGCACCTCACTACATATACATATATAAAAGCTGGGTACAGCTGAGTGCTGTGGTGCACACACCTGTGTCCCCAGCTACTCAGGAGACTGAGGCAAGAGGATTGTGAGTTCAAGGCCAGACTGGGCAACATGACAAAATGCTCTCAAAAAAATAAAATTAAAAACTAAAAATAGAGGGCTGGGGTTGCGGCTCAGTGGTAGAGTGCTTGCCTAGCATGCATGAGGCACTGGGTTTGATCCTCAGCACCACATAAAAAATAAATAAAGGTATTATGTCCATCGAAAACTAAAAAATATATTTAAAAAAATAAAAACTAAAAATAGAATTACGTTTTTTTGAGGGGGAGTACTGGGGATTGAACTCAAGGACACTCAACCACAGCCACATCCCCAACCACTGAGCCACATCCCCAGCCCTATTTTGTATTTTATTTAGAGACAGGCTCTCTCTGAGTTGCTTAGCACCTTGCTGTTGCTGAGGCTGGCTTTGAACTTGTGATCCTGTCTCAAAAGAAAAAGGTTGGGCAAATAAGATGTGTTAGTAAGGAAAGGAAATGGAAATAATGCATAGCAGTGGCCATTATGGCTTGCATATAAAAATTGTTTAATTTCAACTTTTTATAGTTCTTCCTCTAACATTTCCTAAGGTTTTTTTCTCCCACATCTATTGTCTCCTTTGATACTTATACATGGTTGATAGGGATTGTTATGCTCACTCTTAGATGTGAGGAAAAGGGCAAGAGAGATTAAATTACTTGCTCAATATTTCTCAGCCAGCATTTTGGCCTTTCCACTATCCTTAAGCCTCCCTGAGTTAACTGGAAACAACTTTTCAACTCTCCAGGACTCATCTCAGTCCTATAGCTGATTTTGAAGGAATGTAATTGTTCCCACAACCTCTGAAGCCATACATGCAATTTGAATAGAGTTACAGGGTTGCACATGTAGTGGGAGGAGACCACAAGTACCTGCTATAAAGTCCTGATGGAATGATTTAGCTGAATTAAATGGAGGCAGCTACCCCAAACAGGACACAGGGACTCTGAGCAAGTCCATCATGGCAACTTCTGGCCCCTGAGGTCCCTCTAAGGGGCGCCGGTACCACTGACATTCTCTTTGAAGAGGGATCCTATCACACTGAAAAAGAAACCTAGGTCTTGCCTTGCCCCACCATACTCAGATTTACACCACTATTCTGCAAGAATGTAAATGTACTCTCTGACTGTCTTTCCTGAAACGCTGTTGGTTCTTGAGTCAATTCAGAATCAGGAAGCCGCATTCTTCATGGGTAGAAAACAGGTCCAGGACACCAACTTTGCAGTGCTCCGGAAAGCTCATATTGTTGTAACTTTTTTTTGGTACTGCGGATTGAACACAGAGGCGCTTAACCACTGAGCAACAACCAAGGCCCTTTTTAATTTTTTATTTTCAAACAGGGTCTTGCTAAGTTACTTAGGGCTTTGTCAAGTTGCCAAGGCTGACTTTGAATTTGTGATCCTCCTGCCTCAGCCTCTCAAGCTGCTGGGATCACAGGTGTATGCCATTGTGCCTAGCTGGTGTAATCTTTTTTACTATTTAAAAAAAATTTTTTTTAATGGGTGACTGAAGGTCTAAATCTCAGCAGTAGAACATTTGCTTAGTGTGTATGCCCTGGATTCACCAGCATGAAAAATAAAATGTTTAGGTACTTAAGTAATACAGAAATACATTCTCATTTTAAAAATTTCAGCAATTCAGATAAGGTAATTTTCCCCAACTCAAATCGAAGTCTGTCCAGGAAGGAAGCCATTGCTTTCTTCTATCTCTTCAGACCATTCTCTGTTCACAACTTCTGGATATTAATCAGTTGTGTATTATATAGGCTGAGCAGTTTCTTGTTTGTTTTTACTGGGGATTGAACCCAGGGTGCTCTATCATGAGCTACATCACTAGACCTTTTAATTTTTACTTTACTGTTTATTTTGAGGTAAGATCTCACAAAGTCACCAAGGCTGGTCTCAAACTTGTGATCCTCTTGGGTCAGCCTCTTGAGTCACTAAGATTACAGGCATGCACCACCATACCCAGACTGAGCAGTTGTTGAAGAATTCAAAGAAAATTTATTTTTGTTTCCCTACCTCTGTTCTACCCATTTTGGATGGCTAGTTCTCCTTCCTGGATAAAATTTAGAGCAAAAGTTCAAGCAGTTGTACAAATATTTGCCAGTGAGTTGTACAAATATTCAAGGAAAAGTATTTCTAATCCTGCAAAAAGTATTCCATAATATGGAAAACACTCTCCAAATTCTATTATGATAAAACCAAGATACCAAAACAATATAAGAAAGGGACATTGATAGGGCAATCTTATTCATTGATATAAATGAGCAATTAATAAACAGGTCACTAGTAAACCAAATCTTGCAATCTCTTAAAAAGATAGTATAAGTCAGGCATGGTAGTACACAACAGTAATATCAGAGTCTTGGGAGGCTGAAGCAGGAGATCATAAAATTGAGGCCAGGTTCAGCAACTGAGTGAGGCCTTAAGCAACTTAGTGAAAGCCTGTCTCAAAATTAAAAGGGTTGGGGATATAGCTCAATAAAGTGCCCCTGAATTCTATTCCCTTTACAAAAAAAGAAAAAACATGATTAAAAAAACGATAAGGAAAAGATAGTATAGTTTATCCTAGTGAAGTAGGATAATGCAAGATTAGTGAGATTTAGGAATATAATTCATCATTCTGTGGATGTGGCTCAGTGATAGAGTGCCTGTCTAGCATGCACAGATCCTGGGTTGCATCCTCAGCAACACACACAAATTAAAAATACAAATCATTACATTAGTAGATTAAGTGACCATCCTAATAGATGAAGAAAAGGCACTTAGTAAAATTCAATATCAATTCCTAATTTAAAAATACATATTTAAGAAGTGGACTTCTTTAATCTGATAATGTGTATCAAAAAAAAAACTATAGCAAAAAATCAAGCTCAGTGGTGAAGTACTGAAAGCATTTCTTTGAGACTCAGAACAAGGCAAGGGTGCTTGCTATCACCACTTAAAATTTCAAATTGAAGATCAAAAGCATGAGAATTGGAAAATAAGAAAATACTGTCATTATTTTCAGATTAGATGAGAACACAGGAAACCCAAAAGGACATATGATAGATTATTAGAATTATTAAGAAATTTAGCAAGTTTACTGGATACAAAATCAATGTGCAAAAGGCAATTATATCATTAAATGCTGACAACAAATAGAAAATGTAAACTTAAAAAATATATATTAGAGCAAAAACATAAATTACCTATAAATAAGTGACAAAAAATATAATGCTTTATGGAGAACATTAAAAATTTTACTGAAAGATTTTTAATTGGAAACTGTTTATGGATGAGATAGTTTAAATTGTTGTACTTGTTGAAAAGAAAATTTGAAATGAAACGATTTGGCGTTGAGGGTGTAGCTCAGTGGTAGAATACTCGCCCAGAAAATATTTATGAAATACTGAAGTTAGAATATATAGTCCTAGAAGCTGTCGCAGAACTTCCTAGAAGTCATAAAGTGATTTGTGTACTAATTTAGCCCCTTTTGATAGCAGTTTTGGTTTGTGTATGTTATTTAGTCAACATGGAACCTACCCACCCATTTGTTGCTTTCAGTTTTTTTGCAGAGATCTGCTTTCTATGGAGAAACATTTCTTTTTCTTTTTTTCAATATTTATTTTTTATTTGTAGGTGGACAGAATATCTTTTATTTTTTATGTGGTGCTGAGGATCGAACCCAGTGCCTCATGCGTGCTAGGCAAGCACGCTACCACTGCGCCACAACCCCAGCCCCTGGAGAAACATTTCTTATTAGCTTCTAACCAGATTCCCAATCAAGAAACTTGATTAGATTCTAGAAGCTTCTTCTCACTTGTACTTGGAGCCCCTGAGATCTCCTTTTGCTAAAGAGAATAATTAAAATAGAAAACCAATTCCAGGTATCTTCCTCTGCCATGTGGGTGTTGAAAGTATGTCCTAGTTCTACAAGCAGAGACTTATTTAAACTAGGAGTCTCTTCATTGCAAACATCTCTTGGGGATTTAGACACCACTACCACTCCTCTTTTGTTGTAAATTCCATTAATTTGTTAATCTAGATTCCAGTGCAGGCTTTGTTTATTTTTCAGAGAATGGATGTTTTGTTTGAGGCTGGAAGGTGAGTTTTGGAGTATGAAAAGTAATTTAGGTAAAAAGCACCTTGACAGCATTGGCTGTAGACTGGGAGAAAATTGGGCAAATAATTTACCTGAGATTGAAACCAGGGGTGGCTAACCACTGGGCAACATCCCAACCTGCCCCCTTTTGAGACAAGATCTCACTAAATTGTTCAGGGCCTCAGTTAAGTTGATGAGACTGGCTTTGAACTCATGATCTTCCTGCCTCTCTCTCCCAACCAGCTGGGATTACAGGAGTGCACCACTATGCCCAGTTACTGGGCAATATTTTTGAAAGAAGTGATAGTCTTGACAGATTTTGCCTGCTTCCTAAGCTGTTTTAGGTAGGATTTTGGTGTCAATTAGTGCTAAAAAGTGATGGAGCCTGGCATTGTGGCTTAGTAGTGGTAGAGTAGTTGCCTAGCATGTGTGATGCCCTAGGTTCAATCCCCAGTACCACAATAAACAAACAAACAAGCAAATAAAATAAAAAAACCATGTGCATTTATGCTGGGCTTGGTGGCACACACTTGTAATCTCAGGGTCTCTGGAGTTTGAGGCAGGAGGGTCAGCAATTTCAAAGCCAGCCTCAGCAACTTAGCCAGGCCCTGAGCAACTTAGAGAGACCCTTTCTCAAAATAAAAAATAAAAAAGGACTGGGAATGTAGCTCAGTGGTTAGGCACCCCTCGCTTAAATCCCAATTCAGGCCCTATCATCATGCTTCTGGGAGGAAGAGGAAAAAAAAAAACAAGCATCAAAGACATGAGTGGACAGTTTATACCTCCTCTCCATGTTGTTCAGGATAATTTTGTGCAAATTTGAGTATTTCCCATGCAGATGAACTTTAGTATATAACTTACAACCTCATTACCAACTGTAAGGAAAGCAAATGTCAGACCAAATTCTATCACACACCTAGAAGAGAGTTTAGCAAACATTGCACTGAAAGCTTTCCTCCAGCCTGTTCTGTAGCTCACTACAGTCTGGGCCCCGTGGTCCTGTGAAGTGTTCTGACTACAACCTTACCTGAAAAGTTCACTTGAGACGGAGAAGGAAACTTTCTAGAAGCCAGGATTCTGTTACCCTTAAAGATGATATCATGTAACCAGATAGCTTCCTGTTCAGTGGCTGGATCTAGTAGCCTGGATCATGAAGGGATCGATGAGGACCTCCTAAGGGTTCAAGTTGCAGGCTGCACTAGATTCTTACACTCTGTTCACACAAAAGCCTGCAGCAGGGGCTGGGATTGTAACTCAGTGGTAGAGCACTTGCCTTGCATGCGTGAGGCCCTGGGTTCGATCCTCAGCACCACATACAAACCAATAAAATAAAGACATTGTGTCCATCTACAACTAAAAAAAAAAAAAAAAAAAAAAAAAGCCTGCAGCATCTCTCAGATTGCATTAGGCAATCCAGATAGCTACAACAGCTGGGTGCAGTGGCACATGCCTGTAATCCCAGGGGCTCAGGAGCCTGAGGCAGGAGGATCTTGAGTTCAAAGCCAGCCCCAGCAATTTAGCAATGCCCTAAGCAACTCAGTGAGACCCTGTCTCTAAATAAAATATAAAAATATGGCTGGGGATGTGGCTCAGTGGTTAAGTGACCCTGGATTCAAACCCTAGTACAAAAAAGAAAAAAAAAAGTCTAGAGAGATCTCATCTACCCTTCACATAGCTTCACCCAACAGTAGCATCTTACTAATTGTTGAATTTATGAATTTATGAAAACAAAAAAAAATTAGTACAATAACTAGCTATAGACTCTGTTCAGATTTCACCAGATTGTCCACTAATGTCCTCTCTCTCTTTCAGGATTCAATCCAGATGCCACATTGTATTTCATATTACTGAATTTTTTAAGAAAGAGAATTTGATAGTCCCTTTTTTCTGAATCCCAAATGTTTGGCCTCATAGCCGGGCGCAGTGGCTCATGCTTGTAATCCCAGCACTTAGGGAGGCCAAGACAGGAGAATCACGAGTTCAAAGCCAGCCTCAGCAATGGCGAGGCGCTAAGCAACTCAATGAGACCCTGTCTCCACATAAAACACAAAATAGAGCTGGGCGCGGTGGCTCAAACCTGTAATCCCAGCACTTAGGGAGGCTGAGACAGGAGAATGGCGAGTTCAAAGCCAGCCTCAGCAATGGCAAGGTGCTAAGCAACTCAGTGAGACCCTGTCTGTACATAAAACACAAAATAGGGCTGGGGATGTGGCTCAGTGGTTGAGTGCCCCTGAGTTCCAACAAAAACAAAAACAAAAACAAAAAAACAACAAACAAACAAAAAACCCAAATGTTTGGCCTCATGATACCATTAGATCCCTGGGAGGTATTCAAGATATTCACATTGATTTTCTGGGGTTTCCATATAATAAGCCTCTCCTTGTCACGCAGGCCAGGTGGATCTGAGAAGTAGTTCCAGCATGTCCATGTGTGAGGACTCTTGGGGAGATGGGCTGAGAGCTGAGCACTGGGCAGAGGCTGGGCAGAGTTGGGCAAGCAGTTGTTTGCTCTTGGGTTTGCAACCATGGGAGCAACATGGGAGGCAACATCTCAGGAAGTGGGATGTTGGAACCAACTAGAAAATGCAAGATTGGGTGGCCAGCCCTAAATGATAAAGCAAAGAGGATGTCTAAGTACAGAGAAAGGAAAAATTGTTCAAAAAGTTTGGAGCCCAGCATGGTGGCAAGTGCTACTAAGGAAGCCAAGGTAGGAAGACAGAAAGTTCAAAGCCAGTCTGGGCAATTTATTGAGACCCTATCTCAAACAAACAAACAAACAAACAAACAATGAAATGTTTAGAGCAAGATGATTTGCAAGGTGATAAGGAAAAGTGCCTTGCACAATTCAGGAGCCAGATAGTAGGTAATGAAAGCTTGTCATCTAATTCCTGTGGCCAAAGATGAAAGATGGGCTAGAAAGGAGCACACCAGAGAAGGACTAATGATCTGCATAGCCAGAGAATGTGACTTTGAGACATGAAGAACTTTGGGAGTGATACCTGATTATATATTAGTAATGAGGCCTATTGGTCTGCACTTAGCCCTAAGTTCCACATATTTGTGAGAGATGAGTATTCTACAGTTATATAAAATAAATATACAACAAGCGTGCTTTTCCGTGTTTAAGAAAGACCAGGAGAAAGGATGGGAATCACCTCATTTCAGTGGTGAATTAGTCAGTGTCTACCTAGGTTTAATGCAGAATTAAATGCCATATATGTGCAGCAAATCAGTGATTGGAGAAAAACACTCCTCATAATTCTGGGTGGTGTGGAAGAGTTTGAAAAACAAGAAGATACTTACCACAAAAAAGAGTTGAAGGTTGTAAGTAGTTTACTCTGAAATCTAGCTCACCATTCTCCTAAGCTAACAATGGTTTCTTGTGGCTAACTACAATGTGTAGAAAGGTTTTATATTATAATGTGCATTTTTATCACATACTATGTGGTTAGTTTACAGAGTGATTTCCCCACAATTTCTTGAACATGGTATCTTTGTGTCTTGGAATTTTTAAGTCATGCTACTAATTGTTAAATACTAAAACCTGAAATAATGTCAATTATGTAGTACTCCATATTAATGGTGAAGGAAAAATCAACACAATAATTTGATGCAGAAAAGGCATTTGACAAAACCTAATACCTTTCCATAATTAAAAAAGAAACACACACACAAAACAAAAACAAAGATAAAAGGAAACTTTCTCAACCTGATAAAGGTATATATGAAAAAAATCTAACATCATATTTATTAAAGTTACAGTCACAGAATTAGGCAAGAAAAAAATTTAAATTATCCACTTGTTAAAGAGAGAAGAAAAACTATCTATATGCAGATGGCAAGATCTTACATATAGAAAATCCGAAGGTAGTTATGGCAGTAAACTCCTGTAACATCTTGGGAGGCTATGTGGGAGTCTGAGACAGGAGAACCACAAGTTGGAGGCCAGCCTGTTCAATTGAATAAGGCCATATCTGAAAATAAAAAAGGGCTGGAGGATGTAGCTCAGTGGTAGAGTGCTTGCCTACCATGCATAAGGGCCTGGGTTGGATTTGATCCCCAGTACCACACACAATCAATCCATCAATCTCTCTCTCTCTCTCTCTCTCTCTCTCTCACACACACACACACACACACACACACTCACACACAGATGAAAATTCTAAGGAATACATACATGTGCACACACACAATTAGAACTCATAATAAATAAGTTCCCTTTCTATTTTATGAAATAGTTGAGGTGTACTTAGTATTATTCTGGCTAGTGGGTTTTCTCTCCTCTCATCTCCAGCCCCAGCCAGGAAGCCCGCCTGGTCAGTCACTGTGATTATTACTGTTGCCACATTTTAAGGATGAGAGAAATGCTAAATGTCTTACCCAAGGTCAAAGAGCCAGACAGTGTTGGTTCCTGAGCTTGGGTCTCCAGAGAGCAATACTTTACTCTTCCACAAGGGATTTGTCCCAGCCCCTCAGATCTTCCCCCATGTTCCCAGGAAACATGCTTCTCTTGAATCTAGAACAGATACACAGAGCAGCCATAAGGAGCAAAATGAGGATTTACTAGGCATTGGGGTCTTGTCACTCCCTACAGGAGTGAAGGCTCAGGCACAAGACACCTCCACATATGTAGGGCGTTCCTAGGGGCGATTTCATTCAAGGAAATGAAAGTATATGCCAGCCCCTGAGAAAAGGAAACCTATCTCATTGGTTACCTCCTGATTTTGTGCTCTTGGACAAGGCATGACTGCTTATATTTGGTATAGGGTGCTCATGCTGTTGCATGAACAGGCCATGGCAGATTGACCTTTGAGCTGATTGTTCGGAAGGGACTATATATTCCTCCCCATTTCCACAATAAATGAGTTCCTGCGCTGACTGGTCTCCTGCGCTGACTGGTCTCCCTGATGCGTCTGATTGTCCTCTGGTGAGAGGGCTGGGTGCGGGCAGTCAGTCGGCTTTCCTGGTTTGACCTCGCAGGAGTAAGGCCTTCTCCTTCCCCTGCAGGCTCGGGGGAAATACAGGGCTAAAAACCCCCACACACATGGGGCTTAGGAAATGAAACTCAGGTATATGCTCTGGCATTGCTAAGTGTGAAGGGGTAAATGGGAGGCCAAGCCTTACCTGGGGGCCTCTTGCTACAGCATTGGGCTGATGGGAAGCTGAACACAGAGTTGGTGCCTGGGGACACTCCCTAAACTCCACCCCACAAGCTCACAAGTGTCTGGGCCCCTAGTGGCAGGACAAAGGAGAGGGCTTGCATCACAAGTCACTGCAAAGGCCCTTGGGGGGCACTGTGAGTTACCCACCCCTCTGCACTCCTAATGCTCCACTCTGTATGTTTCACGTGGGACATCAAGTAAAAATTTCCATTAAAAATAATCTTTAAAACATGATAAACTACTGGACTAGTCTCAGTCCTCTTTAATAGCTGAGGAAACTGAGGCCCGGAAAGGTAAGAGACTGGCTCAAGGCCACCAGGTAGTTAGCAGTGCAGTCTTTTCTCTCTCTTTATCCAGGGACACCTGGGTGTGCTCTGAATCCCTGTGACCTGGCCCCTGTGCCTTCAAAGTCCTTAATCCCACTCCTTAAGGTTCAAATGCTTCAGCTTCAGGGCCAGCTTGATGTCAGGGGCTTCTCCCAACACATGTACAGCCCACAGACACCCCCCTCCCAAAACACACATGCTGCTCTTCACCTCCAGGAAATCCATAGCCTCACACTTCCTGGAGGGCCCTGTGCACATGTGTAGAAACCCAGAGTTGGAGATCTGAGCCCAAGGAGGTCTGTGGGACAGTGTGCAGAGGAATAGGCCAGTGCAGGGCCTGCATGGGCTCCCACTCCATGCCTTCCTCCCTCTGCATCCAGACAGCTCCCAACATATACCTTGGGAGCTCAGGCCAAATACAAGATGTCACTACCACCTTGGCCTGGACTCCCTGACCACCCTCACCCCTCAGCTTGGAAAGCACAGAGCCCAGGGCTCTCATCCAGGAGACTCATTCAGACTGCAGTTCCCTGTACCCCATTTCTTAGGGCAAGAACCTAGACAGGTAATGAAGAGGGAAGTTCCCTGAGGCTCCCAGAGTGCCCTGGATTAAACCCCAAAGGAAAGAAACAATGAGTGTTGGGGCCTGGGAGCTGGGGTAAGTGACCAGGGAAGAAGACCCAGCTTCACCCCACCCCACCAGTCCAGGGTCCACCACTTGGGCCTCTGGTTTACCAACTCACTTGTCCCAGCAGTGCAAAGGGTTAAATGCCAGTTGATGGCATAGCCTTGGTCAAAGAGGTTGGCCCCTTAAGGAGTTTGCCCTGGAGGGAAATGGGAATGGGAAGAGGAGCTCAGAACTACAGGACTGGGCAAAGCCATCTCCCAGGGACCCTCCCTAAGTTGGTCTGTTAATTCAAGGCTCAGCAAGACTCCAAGGGAAGGGAAGACTAAGAGTGACCCAGGGCCTCCTGCATTCCTAGGTGCCTAGAAAGAGTGGCCTCCTTCAACCACTTGTGCACAGTTCTCCCCAGATGAGTGCACTGCACCCACCCCTCCTGCCTCCTCAGGGCTCCCTCATCACCTTGTACCTCCCTTTGCAGCATCCTTGCTCTGTCTCCATTGGCCACACATGTCCTCCCACCATGCCCTTCCAGATATCTTTTAAGATCTTCCTAGTAGTGCACAACTGCTCCAAAGATAGTGTCACCACCCTGCTCCTACTTTACTTTCCCATCTTTCATTTTTTCCTAAACATGTGCCTTCACTGAATTTCACTATCAGGGAGGGAAGTGACAGTGAGGGATGCCTAATCATAATTTCCTAGTCAAAAACCACATGGCCTGGGAAATTCTGGGCTGAAGGCCTTCAGTACACAAAGCAGTAAAGGTCAAACTCAAAGATCAAGTTTTCCCCTGGACCCTAACTGGCTTCTGCTCTCCCTTATGCCACTTTCCCCTTTCTCTCCATCTCTCAGCCTCATCCCGCCCCCCTCCTCCCAGATCAGGTTGAGTCTCACTCCAACTTCAAGAGCTTTAGCTAGCAAATGTTCTATCATAATGGGAAGTGGCTCAGCAGCACCTTTGTTCATTCTCAACCTTCCCATGGCTCACACGTGAAGACTTTGATCTTCAACATTCTTCTCCACTAGAAGAAAGTAGGACTCCACATCAGGACAGCTCTGGAATATCCCACCACATTCAAAAAGAACATGAACCATTGTGCTCTATGAGGTTCTGCCTCTTTTATGGTGTTCACAGCACTTAAGAAAATAGCATCCTGCCAGGTGCAGTGGCAATCACCTATAATCCCAGTGACTTGGGAGACTGAGGAAGGAGAATCACAAGTTCAAGGCCAGCTGCAACAACTTAGCAAGGTCCTCAGCAATTTAGTAAAACACCATCTCAGAACAAAATATAACAATATTGGGATGTAGCTTCAGTGGTAAAGCATCCCTGTGTTCAATCCCTAGTACCAGAAAAAATAAATTAACTAATGGCAGAGTATTAAAAAAATTCAGATTTTTTAAATTTAGAGAAAGAATATTTCATTAAATGTGTATGAAGTATGGAAAATGTTGATTGTACATAAGGTATAGAAAAGTGCTTAAAGGAATTAGGGTTTGTACAACTCTAGTTAAAAACAACTGTTAGGGGGCTAGGGTTGTGGCTCAATGGTAGCGGGCTTGCCTCACATGTGTGAGGTACTGGGTTTGATTCTCAGCACCACATACAAATAAATAAAATAAAAGGTCCATTGGCAACTAAAATATATTTTTAAAAAACCAAAAAACAACTGTTATTTTAGAGTATTACACTACATTACAGAGTCTATTCTTTAAAAGCTAAACTTGGTTAATATAAGAACATCAGTGTAATTGTGGTGCTGTTACTAGATTGTTGGTATAATAGATGTATTCATACCCTCCAAGTATACAAATGTTTAAAATATAAGGTTTAGAAGAACATTTTTTCTAAGCTGGTGTTCTTCAAACTAAGGTTTGAAGTAAAGGCTTGGGATTATAAAAATTATGTTTCTTGGTTCATAGCTATTATAAAAACTAAATGCATTTTATTCTTGTTGATCTCATTTTATATTGTGCTTGTCAACTTCATAACTATTGTCTGTTAGTGATTTACAGAAGTACAACTTCTAATATAACAACCTGAGTTAATTTGAGGTAGTAGCCCATCACATATAGGACAGTCAAGATGTAAGACTGACTTCCAGTACTGATACTGATCCCCAACTAAATGAAAGGGTAAATAACTGTAAAGTTATAGACATTAAAATTAAAATCAAATACTCTTATTTTAAGACTAGTGAAACTGCCTTGCTGCATGTTTAAGACCCAAACTTGGAGACTGAAGTTCAGAAGTAAAAGAGTCAAGAAATAAAATAGCAAATATTTGGCTCTTGGCCTCTGAGGTAAGCTCAAACACATGGAACAAGGGGACTTCTCTAAGGGCTTTGCAACTCTGGGCCACATGACCTCCCAATCAGGGATCAGTGAGACTCTGGAGAACAGAAAACTGACAAATGAACATGCTGCAATGAGGAGGGTCATCGGAGTCGGAGCCATCCCTGATGCTTTTAATAGAAGCCACATGGTCAATGATACAACAACCCATCCTGGAAGATGGCTTAAAGGAGTTAAGAGGTACTTTCAAGTTCCCAAGAGTGCCCCTTGAGGGAACTCACTGACTCTTTTAAAAAAATTTTAAAAAGTTTAGATGGACAAAATACCTTTATTTTATTTATTTTTATGTGGTACAGAGGATTGGACCCAGCGCCTTAGACTTGCTAGGCTAGTGCTCTACCACTGAGCTCCAGCTCCAACCCTCAGCTGACTTCTTCTTCTTCTTCTTTTTTTTGGTACTGGGGATTGAACTCAGGGGTACTCAACCACTGAGCCACATCCCCAGCCCTGTTTTGTGTTCTATGTAGAGATAGGATCTCACTGATTTGCTTAAGGGTAAAGGGGCAGGAAGTCCCCACTCCCCTGGGCACCAACTTGGACCCCTTCAGTGACCCGTGCAGCATCAAAAAGGATTCTTTTGGCCTGGGATTGTAGCTCAGTGGTAGAGCGTTTGCCTTGCATGCGTGAGGCACTGGGTTCAATCCTCAGCACCACATAAAATAATAAATAAGTAAAATAAAGATAAAAAAAATTTAACAAAAAAAAGGATTCTTTTTTAAAAAAATTAATTAATTAATTAACTTAAATGCATTTCAAGTCAAGTTGTAGTACATATATAGAGCTCAATTTTTTCATTTCTCTGGTTGAAAACCAGATATTCACACCATTTGTGTCTTCATACATACACCTAGGGTAATGATGACCATCATATTCAACTATCTTTACTACACCCATTTCCCTTTCCCTCCCCCCTGCTCCCCTCTGCCCCATCCAGAGATCCTCCATTTCTCCTATGTTCCCCATTCCCACTCCCCTTATATATCATCATCCACTAATCAGACCATTCAGCATTTGGTTTTTTGGGATTGGCTTACTTCACTTAGCATAATGTTCTCCAATTCCATCCATTTACCTGCAAATGCCATAATTTTATTCTCTTTTTTTGCTGAATAATATTCCATTGTGTATATGTACCACAGTTTCTTTATCCATTCATCTATTGAAGGGCGTCTGGGTTGCTTCCACAGTTTTGCAATTGTGAATTGTGCTGCTATAAACATTGAAGAGGCTGCTTTACTGTAGTGTGCTGTTTTTAAGTCTTTAGAGTATAGGCCAAGGAGTGGGATAGCTGGATCAAATGGTGGTTCTATTCCAAGTTTTTTAAGGAATCTCCATACTGCTTTCCAGATTGGTTGCACCAGTTTGCAATCCCACCAGCAATGTTTGAGTGTACCTTTTTCACCACATCCTCACCAGCACCTATTGTTGCTGGTATTTTGGATAGCTGCCATTCTGACTGGGGTAAAATGAAATCTGAGAGTAGTTTTGATTTGCATTTCTCTAATGGCTAGAGACGTTGAGCATTTCTTCACATATATGTTTATTGATTGTATATCTTCATCTGAGAGTTTTCTATTCAGCTCCTTAGCCCATTTATTGATTGTGTTGTTTGTTTTTTTGGTGTTTTTTTGAGTTCTTTAAATTTGCTCCCAGAATGTAGGCTCTCTGTTCACCTCATTGATCGTTTCTTTTGCTGAGAAGAAGCTTTTTAGTTTAAGTCCATCCCATTTATTGATTCTTGCTTTTATTTCTTGTGCTATAGGAGTCTTGTTAAGGAATTCGGGCCTAATCCAACGTGATGAAGATTTGGACCTACTTTCTCCTCAATTAGATGCAGGGTCTCTGGTCTAATTCCTAGGTCTTTGATCCACTTTGAGGTGAGTTTTGTGCATGGTGAGAGATAGGGGTTTAGTTTCATTTTACTGCAAATGGATTTCCAGTTTTCCCAGCACCATTTGTTGAAAAGGCTATCTTTTCTCCAATGTATGTTTTTGGCACCTTTGTCTAGTATGAGATAGCTGTATTTATGTGCATTACTCTCTGTGTCTTCTATTCTGTACCATTGGTCTACATATCTATTTTGGTGCCAGTACCATGCCGTTTTTGTTACTATTGCTTTGTAGTAAAATTTAAGGTCTGGTATTGTGATGCCTCCTGCTTCACTCTTCTTGCTCAGGATTGCTTTGGCTATTCTGTCTCTTATTTTTCCAAATGAATTTCATGATTGCCTTTTCTATTTCTATAAGAAAGGACTTTGGGATTTTAATTGGGATTGCATTGAATCTGTATAGTGCTTTGGGTAGTATGGCCATTTTAATAATATTGATTCTGCCTATCCAGGAATATGGGAGGTCTTTCCATCTTCTAAGATCTTCTTCAATTTTTTTCTTTAGTGTCTTGTAATTTTCATTGTAGAGGTCTTTCACCACTCTTGTTAGATTGATTCCCAAGTATTTTATTTTTTGGAGGCTATTGCAAATGGAGTAGTTTTCCTAATTTCTCTTTCAGAGGACTCATTGCTGATGTATAGAAGTGCATTTGATTTATGTATATTGATGTTATATCCTGCAACTTTGCTGAATTCATTTATCAGTTCTAGAAGTTTTCTGGTGGAACTTTTTGGATCCTCTAGGTATAGGATCATGTCATCTGCAAATAATGATAGTTTGAGTTCTTCTTTTCCTATTCATATCCCTTTAATTTCCTTCATCTGTCTGATTGCTCTGGCTAGAGTTTCAAGGACTATATTGAATAAGAGTGGTGAGAGAGGGCATCTCTATCTTGTTCCCGTTTTTAGAGGGAATGCTTCCAATTTTTCTCCATTTAGGATGATGTTGGCCTTAGGCTTAGCATATTTGCTTTAACAATGTTGAGGTATGTCCCAACTATCCCTAGTTTCTCTAGTGTTTTGAACATGAAAGGGTGCTGTATTTTGTCAAATGCTTTCTCTGTGTCAATTGATAGAATCATGTGATTCTTATCTTTAAGTCTATTGATGTGATGGATTACATGTATTGATTTCCATATGTTGAACCAACCTTGCATCCCTGGAATGAACCCCACTTGATCATGGTGCACTATTTTTTTTTTTAATATGCTTTTGTATGGGATTTGCCAAAATTTTATTAAGAATTTTTGCATCTATATTCATCAGGGATATTGGTCTGAAATTTTCCTTTTTTGACATGTCTCTGTCTGGTTTTGGAATCAAGGTGATAGTAGCCTCATAGAATGAGTTTGGAAGGGTTCCTTCCCTTTCTATTTCATGGAATAATTTGAGGAGTATTGGAGTTAGTTCTTCTTTGTAGGTCTTGTAGAACTCGGCTGAGAATCCATCTGGTCCAGGGCTTTTCTTGGATGGAAGGCTCTTGATGGCCTCTTCTATTTTGTTGCATGTAATTGATCTGTTTAAGTCATGAATGTCCTCCTGGTTCAGTTTGGGTAGGTCATATGTCTCTAGGAATTTGTTGGTGTCCTCAGGGGTTTCTATTTTACTGGAATATACGTTTTCAAAATAGTTTCTGATTATCTTCTCTATTTCAGCAGGGTCTGTCTTGATATTTCCTTTTTCATCATGAATTTTGGTAATTTGGGTTTTCTCTCTCCTTCTTTTTGTTAGAGTGGCTAAGGGTTTGTCAATTTTGTTTATTTTTTTGAAGAACCAGCTTTTTGTTTTATCAATTTTTTGAATTGTTTCTTATGTTTCAATTTCATTGATTTCAGCTCTGATTCTAATTATTTCCTGTATTATTCTTCTTTTGGTGTTACTTTGTTCTTTTTCTAGGGTTTTGAGTTGTAGCGTCAAGCCATTAATTTGTTGACTTTTACATCTTTGAATATGTGCGCTTAATGCAATGAACTTTCCTCTTAGTACTGCCTTCATAGTGTCCCAGAGATTTTGGTATGTTGTATCAGAGTTCTCATTTACCTCCAAGAATTTTTTTTATGTCTTCCCTGATGTCTTCTATTACCCATGCATTGTTCAATAGCAAATTATTGAGTCTCCAGGTGTTGTAGTGGCTTCTTTTTTTAAAACTGTCATTAATTTCTAGTTTTAGTCCATTATGGTCAGATAGAATGCGGGGTAGTATCTCTATTTTTTTTTATTTACTAAGACTTGCTTTATGGCATAGTATATGATATATTATGGAGAAGGATCCATGTGCCGCTGAGAAAAACGTGTATTTGCTTGTTGATGGATGTAATATTCTATATATATCCTTTAAGTCTAGACTATTGATTGTTCTATTAAGTCTTGTAGATTCTTTGTTTAGTTTTTGTTTAGAAGATCTGTCCAGTGGTGAGAGAGTTGTGTTAAAGTCTCCCAGCACTGTTGTGTTGAGATCTATTTGGTTTTTGAATTTGAGAAGGGTTTGTTTGACGAACATGGCTGCCCCATTGTTTGGTGCATAGATATTTAAGATTGTTATGTCTTGTTGATGTATGATTCCCTTGAGCAGTATGAAATGACCTTCTTTATCCTTTTTCACTAACTTTGGTTTGAAGTCTACTTTATCTGAAATGAGGATGGAAACTCCTGCTTGTTTACGTAGTCCATGTGAGTGATAAATTTTTTTCCATCCTTTCACTTTCAATCTGTGAGTATGTCTTTCTATGAGATGAGTCTCTCGGAGGCAGCATATTGTTGGGTCTTTTTTTTTAAATCCAATCTGCCAGTCTGTGTCTCTTAATTGCTGAGTTTAGGCCATTGACATTCAATGTTATTATGGAGACATGGTTTGTATTTCCAGACATTTTGGTTTATTCTTTGGTTTTTAACTTGACTGGGTTTCTCCTTTGATTGGCCTTTAATGTAGCTCCTCCCTCTGTAGGTTTTCATTGTTGTTTTTGATTTCCTCCTCATGGAATATTTTACCAAGAATGTTCTGTAGTGCCGGCTTTCTTGCTGTGAATTCTTTTAATTTTTGTTTATCTTGGAAGGATTTTATTTCATCTTCAAACCTAAAACTTAATTTTGCTGGATATAAGATTCTTGGTTGGCATCTGCTGTCTTTTAACACTTGGTATATGCTTTGCCATGATCTTCTTGCTCTCAGGGTCTGGGTTGAGAAGTCTGCAGTGATCCTAATTGGCTTCCCCTTATTCGTAATCTAATTCCTTTCTCTTGTGGCTTTTAAGATTCTCTCCTTATTCTGAATGTTAGCCATTTTCATTATGATGTGCCTTTGTGTAGGTCTGTTGTGATTTTGAACATTTGGTATCATGTAAGCCTCTTGAATTTGATTATCCAATTTATTCTTCATATTTGGAAAGTTTTCTGATATTATCTCATTGAATAGATTGCTCATCCCTCCCTGATGGAACTTCTCCTTGGGAGAGCCCTCTCAGGTGAGGGTCTCATTCTAAACCAGTTTTTCTGGTCTCTTGGATAGTGGCCACCAAAATCTTAGCCAGGAATTTTGAAAAACATTAATCAGTTGGACTGTCATGGTTACAAACCTTTTGGTCACCTCCGATAGTTGGAAGTTATTCTGTAAATCCTTTGTTTTTGGAGTTTTCTGTGAATATCTGAAGCTAACTGAGAGATAAAAGCTAAATTTTCTAGACAAAATGATGTTTTTATGTATCTTAGAAATGATAATCCTATGAAACTCTCTAGCTTTAATCTGCCCCCTATAAAAACAGATATTGTCTGCTTTGTTGGCCACCTGGCCCAGTTCCTAAATTAAGGCAATTTCTAAAATATTCTTTTACCTTTAGCTTTTACTTTTGACTTTTTAAAAAGTCTGGTTGGCAGCCATTTACACATTAATACAAGCTTTAGTGAGCATTAAAAACCTTTTTAACCTTTTTTTTTTCTGGTTGGTATTTTATCTGGGTGGTCAGGCCACCCCAAAATAATTTTTTGTACCTGGTAGGCACTGGGGAGATCAGTGGTCCCCTTCTGGGGCCATCCAACCTCAAATGTGAGCCATTTCATGTTACAAAATTTCCTGAGGGAGAAAGCATCATAGAAAATGCTGTAATCTCAGACTTTTTCTGAGATTCCTGAAAATGAGACAGGAAACATTGAAGGGGTATACAGGATGAATGGGAGGTGGGCTGACTTTGACCCATAATAACCAGACAAAGACAGACAACAAAACACCCAACAGGTAAGGCACCAAAAACAGATTTAACCAACAGAAGACCAGACCTGAACCAGTGGACTGAGCTATGTGTTGTCAGCCCTGGAGTCAGGAAATTAATGCTGCATCCAGCTTTCTCTGAGACTCCCCTGAAATGGACCTGGACAGACCAGACTTACTTTCCTTGGGGAAATACAGGTGACTCTCAGCAGTTCTAAGTTGGGGAGTGCCAGTGGAGAGATAACC
>PVHX01025540.1:0-22221 GCA_004024805.1 Geosciurus inauris | reverse complement strand
AAGAGTGAAGAGGTGAAGCAACATCGTGAAGGCTGGTGGCCATTTAGCTGGACCTTGGCAAGTGGCTAGGCCTTGTAGTCACCATATTGCAGGGTCTCCTCAATTCCACAAGTCCCAATTCTCAGTTCTTTGTAGTCTCAGAAGCAAATAGACTGTGAAAGTTTGTCTCTTCATTGCCCATTCACTCAAGCATGGTCTCTACGGTAACCAGAAGGCTTGCTTCCACCTGTAAAGTCCCTGATGCCAGAATCAAGGTGAAATAAGAATAGATGTGGGCTGGGCGAAGTGGCCTACACCTGTAATCCCAGCAGCTCAGGAGGCTGAGGCAGGAGGACCATGAGTTCAAAGCCAGCCTCAGTGATTTAGCAAGGCCCTAAGCAACTCAGCAAGACCCTGTCTCTAATTAAAAAATAAAAAAGGGCTGGGGCTCAGTGGTTAAGTGCCCCTGGGTTCACTCCTCAGTACCAATAAATAGATGATAGATAGATAGATAGAAATAATAGATGTGGGCATTTTCTTGTACACAGTTAAAGAAACTCTGGATAGATGATTTCTGTATATTGAGAGCTGGTTGGTTAGAGGAGCAAGTGTTTTTCAGCATATATGTTTATGTGATCTAGTAATTTTTAAGTCTTTCGAATTATCAATAACATTTAGTTAAAGCAATTGTTCCCGCGTCTCTGAAAACTCTTGCCTCATAGAGGTGGGTAGTGATGGATCCTCTCTTCTTGAGTGTTACCATAAATCTCAACCATACCCACTTTCTTGCCTTATTTACACACACTACCTCCTGGTCCTCAGCCACATCACTACTTGAATTCCTCATTGTTTGCTTCTCTGGGCCTCCCAGGAAGTGGTGTCTCCTGAGTCAGGAATAAGCCTCCAATCATATTCTTACAGAAGGGCTGAAGTTGTGGCTCAGTGGTAGAGCGCTTGCCTAGTATGTGTGAGGCACTGGGCTCAATCCTCAGCACCACATAAATTAATTAATTGATTGATTGATAGATTAAATGGTTAAAAGAAATTAAAAATTATTTAAATTTTTTTTTAATTCCTGCAAGAATTAGAGATACTCTGCCACTCAGGTCACCAACTTGTCTCAGTTTCCTTGGCACTTTCCCCACTGTTAGCATCAAAAGGCTCATCCCCAGAGAAACCTCTCATTCCCGGGCAAACTGGGGCATTGGGCCACCTTAGTTGTCACCAGTGTGGCTGATCTCCTCTCTCCTTAGCATCCCAATGACTTTGAGATGAAAAAAACAAACAAACAAACAAAAAACTTGATTGCATAGAACTCAGATAATAATGACAGTAATAATAATATCAAACAACAAGTATTTAATTTTTATCATGTACTGATCACTATTCTAAGCAGACTGTTCATGCAGACTCATTTAACCTGCTATAGCACCTTTTTAAAATTCTATTTCATAGATGAGAAAACTGAGGCTAAGGAAAGTTAAGTAACTTGCTCAAGATCACAGAGCTAGTATGTGGTACAGCTGGGATTCAAACCCAGGCAATCTGGCTCCTGAGTCTGCCTTTTGCTATTTCATAGTCCCCACGTAATTTTTATTCTCCAAATGTTGTGTCCTCTTCTTCTATTTCTTTTGTTCCTTTCTAGTTGCATCTGGGCTCTGATTTGCTTATAGAAATCTCCTCTTTCCCTCTGTCCCACCTCCTTCACTTGTTCATTGCTTCATCCGTCACTTCCAGGGTGCCTCTCTGGGCCAGCAGCCTCAGGCGCCTGCAGTCCACAGGATACCTATAGATGTGGAAGACAGGAGCACGATGCAGAAGTTCCCAAATTTTCTTTGTGTGTGGTGCCTTTAGCATCTCAATAATATTTCACAGCAACCCTGGGTCAAAAGAAATGTCTAATGGTTGTATTTATTAGTTTAGTTCCAAAGAATTGAATAATAGTAGTTTATGTGGTATCTGAAACATACCTCTGTTTTTTCTCAAAAATTAGACAAAGGGGAATGAAGGGAAAAGAAGGGGATTGGAATAGGAAAGGCAGCAGAATGAATGGGACATAACTCTCCTATGTTCACATATGAATACACAATTGGTGAAACTCCACATCACATACAACCACAATAATGGGAAATTATACTCCATATATGTATGATATGTCAAAATATATTCTACTGTCATGTATAACTAAAAAGAACAAATAAAAAAATTTTAAAGATATGGCAAGAATGCCCAGCAATCAGTTCATTTTTATTATTGAATAATATTCCATTACACTGACACACCACATCGTACTAAGCCATTCATAAGGTGATGGACTCTTGGATTCTTTCCACTTTTTGTGATGGATAATATATATGAATACATATGTAAAATTTTGTGTGGCCACAATGTCAATGCTCATTCATGTTTCTTTTATTATATTCTCATATTTCAATCACAAAGAAGACAGTCCTAAATCTACTGTAATTAACACAGCGCACACCTCAAAGGAAGTAGATTACAGCAGGTAAGAAGTAGGAACAAAGTTCGTATTGAGTTCCTGGGTGAGAACCTTGTTGTCATGGGAACCAGGGAGGCAGGTGCTCCTGGTACTTGATGCATCATACTTGGCGGGGCCTTTCCCTGCAGGTTTCATCATAGATTCCTTTGGGTGCCATCTGAGTTTCAGCAGACCAACTCACAGCCCAGACATTGTGGGGTGAGTCAACTTGCAGCTGTCATGGTAAAGTGCAAAGGCATCGCTCAGACTCACCTCAAAGCAAGCTAAGTCATGGTCTTCCACAACTTCTCCCTCAGGCCCTATCTGATGAAGGTCCTATAGCAATCCTGATTCTCCCAATGATTGGTGGTTGTTTTTTTTTTTATTCCAACTACTGTATCATTCATTTAGTTTATTTTCTTAAGTCTACAATTCAGTGGCTTTTAGTAGTATTCACAGAGTTGTACAACCATCTCCACTATTTCCAGAACATTTCATCATTCCCAAAGGAAACCCCATATGCATTAGCAGGCATTCCCTATTAACCCCTTCCCCCAATTCCTAACAATAATCAATCCATTTTCTTTCTTTATAGATTTGCCAATTCTGGACATTTCATTGAATAGAATCATAAAATATGTGATCATGGTACTGGGTTTTTTTGCATTTAGCATAATGGTTTCAAGGTTCATTCATGTTGTGGCACATCAGTAATACACTGCTTTTAATTGTTGAATAATATTCCATTATACTGATGCACCACATTGTGTTAATCCATTCATTAATTGATGAACACTTGAATTGTTTCCACTTTTTGTAATGACTAATACATGTGAATATATATGTACAAACTTTTGTGGTAGCTCTAAGTTTTCAATTCTCATTCATATTTCAATTCAGTGCCTAGGAATGAAACCCCTGACCCATTGTAACTCTGATTACTATTTTGGGGAACTGCCTAACTGCTTTACAAAGTGGCTATGCTATTTTATACCCCCAACCCTCCCATTTCTTCACATTCTTGCTAACTCTTTTTATTGTCAGATTTTTTTTTGAAATTATAGTAATCCTAGGAGGTATATAATGGTATCTCACTGTGGATATGATTTACTTGTTCCTGATAGCTAATGATGTTACGTATTTTTTTCATGTGCTTTTTGAACATCTGTATATCTTTTTTGGAGAAATGTCTACTCAAATCTTTTGCCTGTTTAAAATTGGATTGTTTTGACTTTCTATTGCTGAATTCCAAGATTGCTTTATATATTCTAGATACATGTCCTTTATCAGATATATGATTTGCCAAAATTTCTGCCAATGCTATGGATAGTTTTTATTTTCTTGATGTCATGTTTGAAGTACCAAAATTTTAATGTTGGTGATGTCCAATTTATCATTTTGTTCTGTTGTGTTATTTGTATTTGGGGGGTCAAATTTCAGAAGCATTGGGGACTGGGATCGTGGCTCAGTGGTAGAGGGCTTGCCTCGCATGTGGGAGGCACTGGGTTCGATCCTCAGCACCGCATATAAATAAATGAATAAATAAAAACAAAGGTCAATCAACAACTAAAAAAAATTAAAAAAGAATTTAAGAAGCATTGCTTAATCCAAGATCATGAAGAAATATTTCTATCTTGTCTTTTAGTTTCATAATTTTAGTTCTCAACTTTAATTCTTTGATACATTTTGAGGTAAAGTTTGTATGTGGTGTGAGATAGGGCTCTAACTTCAGTCTTTTGCATGTGGACACCTAGTTGTCCCTCGTTGAATTATCTTAACATTCTTGTTGGAAAATCACTTGGCCATGAATATCATAAATACCTCTGGACCCTCAGTTCTATTCTGTTGGTCCATATGTCTGTTTTTATCAGTTCCAGACTAGCTTGATTATTACAATTTTGTAGTTTAAGTTTTGAAATTGGGAATGGAAAGTCCTCTAACTTTTTTCTTCTTTTTCCAAGATTGTTTTGATTACACTGGATCCGGTGAATTTCTATATGAACTTCAGGATTAGCTTATCAATTCCTGCAAGAAAGGGGGTGGCAACTGGGATTTTCATAGTGATTACACTGACAAATTTGGGCAGTATTGTTGTAGATCAAGTTGGGGGAATATTGTCATCTTTACAATATTAAATCTTCCAATGGAATGTCTTTCCATTTCATAGGACTTGCTGGAATGTTGGATTAAGTATTGGCTCCTAAACAGAGACTTCATCCCCAGGGAATCTTCAGCAATATCTGAAGACATTTTTGTTGTCACAATTTGGGTGGAGAGAACAGGGAAATATTAGCATCTAATGCACAGAAACCAGGGATACTGCTAAATAGTGTAATACACAAGAGGCCCCACCCCCAAATAATTTTCTGGCTCAGAATGCCAATAATGCTATGGTTGAGAAACTCTGAATTAAAGGAATAGCTTCTGGATATGTCTCCTTTCTCCTTGGCACCTGGGCCACTCTTCAGGATTCTGAAGAAGTGTGGAATGAAATTTAGGGAATGGTTCTCAGCCCACAGGAGCTGCCTGATGGAGGTAGAGATCATGTCCGAGGTCTCAGATCAGCAACATGAGCAACTGGACCACGTAGTGCATAATCTTCAGCACAGCTGAGCTCAACACTTGGCACAGAACATACGCGCACCCTGCAGCTGTCCCAGGTGCCAGTGGTCATGTGTGATAATTTCTGTGGCACCTGCAGAAGATGTTGGGTTTTATGGAGCTTATATATCTGGTGGTGTAAGCTCTTTAAGGACCAAAAAAAAAAAAAAGAAAGAAAGAAAGAAAGAAAGAAAGAAAGAAAAAAGAATGCAGCATTAGACACAGGGTTTTGGTAGGAAAATGAGGGGCCTCAAATGGAAGTGACATTAGCTGTAGGGTAGATCTGCCTTAGAGCAAACGTGGTCCAGAGGGTCATAGGGTCACTAGAAATGGCTTCATTTTCCTGCTTTTCTGAAGAAACCTTTAGCCAATTTGCATTAAGGAAAATAAAAACAGCAAGATACAGCCTTTTTCTTTTTCTTTTTGAAATTATTTTTAATAAATAAATGTCAACAATTAAATAATAATATGTTAATAATAAATGTTAATAAATAAATTTGATGAAAACAATCAGAAGTTCTACAGTTTGTAAGATAAAAGTTGACAGTTGTAGAGAGAGAAACAGTGTTGAGTGTTTAGTCTGCAGAACAAATGGTGTTTATAATGTATATTCCCAAATTTGGGGGGCTGAACTTAGTACCCAAGAGCAGAGTTTTCAGATACAGATGAGACGGGTACCTCATTGCAACAGAGAAGCAGAGAAATGTACATTTTAGAGTCAGAGGCATTATTTCACATTTATGTAGCACTTTGGATCTGCTGAGTGTTTTCTAATTTTCAATTATTTCTGCTAGTGATCTCATGAAGCCATTCTGGTGGGTATTAGCATCATTTAAAAGGTGGGAGAAAGAGAGACTACCAAGAATGATCCAAAGGGGAACAGAGTCAAAGGAACAGGGATATTGGAGAAATCCAAAGGAACACATGACCAAGATGGTTGCAAGTTGTGACCCTCACAGGAACCTGAATTTCCAGGCTGTGGTTGGAGGGGTATCTTTTGCTCTGTGAGTGGGAGAATGACAGAATCAATAAAGAGCATATTACCTGTCTCATTTAAAGATAAGCACAAGGAACATGACCAAATTTACAAATTACTCAGCCATATCTGCCAGGAGAGTATAGAATTCCCACAGTCAACATCAGAGAGGAAACTCAGGCCCTGGATTTCCAAATTCCCTTAGCACCATTATCCCAGGAGGAACCCAGGGAGAGCAGTCCATGGACCTGAGGCAGGATGGCCAGGTGCAGGGCACATCTGTCTCACCAACCAGGAAGCCCCAAGTGGATTCCTACAAACCAATGAACTCTTTCATGGTTGATTCAGAACTAATTGAATCATTTAGACTTTTTTCTAGGTGGCTGCATTTCCAGCATTATAGATATGCATATTTAGAAAATAATAATAGCCAGACCTTTGTACTCACTAAGCGGCAGACCCCATCCTAAGTGCTTATAGATACTAACCCGTTCAGTTCTCAAAACATCCTGTGAAATAAGTACTTAATTGGCAGGTGAAAAAATTGAGGTTCAGAGGAGTTAAGTAACATGTCCAATGTCACACAGCTAGTAAATAACAGAATCTGATTTGAACCCTGTACAGTGTGACTCCAGTCTATGCCACAACTGCTTGTCTATAATGCCTTAAAAGTCTTTATGCTTAATGCTTTCTTGTATTATTTACATATAAAATATTGATAAACATTTCAGTAGTTTTAGAAAATGGGAGAATGAGTTCCTATTCTTATCTTCAGGATCACCCATACACTATATGTACTTTCTTTGTGCTCCCAAATTGCTTTGGAACTTCTTGTACTTGTTATTTTTTTCAGCTATAGTTAGTTGACATTCCTGAGTCAAGACCAGAAAACACTTCTGTTTTACTCCATTGATTTGTGACTTACCTAAAACAGGGATCTTTTAAAAATGAAATGTCTTTGTATCCCCAACAGTGTCTAACACAATGCATGGGACAAGGTAGGCACTTAATAAATGTTCATTGAATGAAGGGTGTCTTAGTCTGCCCAGACTGTTTTAACTGAACACCAAAGACTGGGTGGCTTATAAAAACAGAAATTCATTTCTTCCAGTTCTGGTGTCTGGAAGTTCAGGATCAAGGCTTTTGCAGATTCAGTGTGGAGGCAGGCCCTTCCTGGTTGACAGACTACACCTTCTTGCTATGTCTTCACATGGTAGAAGGACAGGGTGAGGGAGCTCTCCTTCCTTAGGCCATCAGTCCCACTTGTGAAGATCTTCCCCCCGAGATTCCATGGTTCTGTGGATATACTACCTGCTATGGCAAAGGGGACTTTCCAGATGTTATGCAGTGAAGATCTGAGGTCAGAGGTGATCCTGGATTATCCAGGTGGCCCAGTGAAATGACAAGGTAGAAGTGTAAGACTGAGAGAGAATGTGATGTGATGACCAATACCAGAGTCAGAGTGATGTGACTCGTATGGGGCCATGAGCCAGGGTGTGGGTGAGGCCTCTAGAAGCTGGAACAGGCAAGAAAGCAGGTTCTGCTCTCCAGCCTGAGGAAGGAACATGGCCTGAGAACATCTTAACTTTAGCCCAGTGTGACCAATTTTGAATGTCTGACCTCTAGACCTGTAAGATATTGAATGTGTGTTGTTTTAAACCATTAAATTTGTGATAATTTGTTACAGCAACAATGGGAAAATAATACGGGTACTTCCATATATAGTGAAATACTATGCAACTATTTTTTGGGGGGGATACTGGAATTGAACCCAGGGGCACTCGACCACTGAGCCACATCCCCAGCCCTATTTTGTGTTTTATGTAGAAACAGGGTCTCACTGAGTTGCTTAGCGCCTCGCCGTTGCTGAGGCTGGCTTTGAACTCATGATTCTCCTGTCTCAGACTCCTTAAGTGCTGGGATTACAGGCTTGTGCCACCGGGCCTGGCTACTATGCAACTATTTTAAAGAATAAAGAGAGTGTCTATGTTTGCGTATGGAAAGATCTCCAAGATATGCAATTGTTGAAAAAAGTCAAGGTCCAGGATAATGTGAACATCATGGTATCCCATGACATTTAGGCCCCTGTATTTCTGGAATGCAAAACAAAAAATTATTATGGGTTGAGCATCCCTAATCCAAAAATCCAAAATCCAAAATGTTTTAAAATCTGAAACTACTTGAGCACTGACATGACATTGCAGGTAGAAAGTTCTGCATCCGACCTCATGGGATGGGTCAAAATTTAAAAAATTGCATAAAATTACCTTCAGGCTAGGTGTGTAAGGAATATGGTGAAATAAATTTTGTGCTTAGACTTGTGTCCTAGCCCTAAGATATCTCATTACATATATGCAAGTATTCCAAAAAACTGAAGTCCAAAACACTTCAGCATTTTGGATAAGGGATTCTCTCCCTATAATAGTGATTGCCTCTGGAAAAGGGCATAGTGGGTAATGGGGGTGGGTGATCAGTGTTAGAAGGCAGACTTACTCTTCACAGAGCTGTTCTAAACACTGTCATAAATTTTGAGACTTGTCACTTGATAGAAAATCATTTTCTACACCCAGTTCTTTGGAGGACGAGATAAAGAAACTATGCTTAGTCTGATTGGCATTTTGCAGGTGTATTGCCCTGAACTTCTGGGGAGAGGAGATAAATAACATTCCCTGACATAAACAATTAGCTGCTGGGTGTGAGAACTGCTCATATGTGCTCCAGAGCAGCCAGACTTGAAGGTCAGATAGAAACTGAGAGAAAAAGCCCCAAGGTTGTTGTAGAAAAAACAGAAATTAAGGCCACATGCAGAATGAGACCATTCAGAAGAAGAAATCATGCATCTTTCCCGGAAGTATGCTAAGACAATGTAACAGAAGGGAATTTTGGTTTCATGAGCCAGAAACCTAGAACAGGAAACCTAAGAAGGTGATGAAACAAGAGCTCATTATTAAGTGTGAACTGCAAGGGAAAGGAAGCAGCCCTCAGCCGCTCCTGCAAATTGGTGCAGTTATCACCCAAGGCAGCCAACTGTCCCTACAGCCTGGAGGCCTAGCTCTTTGCAAGGACTGAACCCTCTCTCTGCAAGGAAGACACAGGGAACTGGGGAGAACATGCCTCCATAATGTGGCTCCAGGAAGAAGGGGTATTATAATTGTGGGAGAATATTAGGAGCTGTTACTGGAAACAAGAGAAGAAACTTATTTTCAGTTTAGGTTTAAAGGATGGAGAAATAATTGGTAAAGCACAACATTGATCTGAGAAATATGGGTGATATGTTAGTCCACTTTCCATAGCTGTGACAAAATGCCTGAGAAAAATAAGCTTAAAAAGAGGAAAAGTTTATTTTGGCTCACTTTCAGAGGTTTCAGTCCATGGTCGTTTGGCCCTACTGACTTTGGGTCTGTGGTAAGGCAGCACATCATGGCAGAGAGCAGGTAGTAAAGTAGAGCTTCTTACTTCATGGTACCCAGGAAGCAAAGAGACAGAGAGAGTAAGGGGCCGAGGTCCCCATATCCCATTCAAGAGCACGCCCCAGTAACCTAAATTCCTTCCACTAGGCCCCATCCTGTAAAAGTTCTACCACCTCCACCTCCCAATAGTCCCACAGGCTGACAACCAAGCCTTCAACACATGACTTTAGGGACAGTAAGATCCAAACCGCAAGTGATGACTCCTGACTGATGGAATCCAGAACTTCTCAAAGCAAAGGAGAGAAGGTCCCAAGGCCTCAAAAGCACACAAAAAACTGTTGCCAGATGTTTGAACCACTTTGTCCTTCTAAACCTCAGGGTACTTTTCTATAAGATGGAGGTAAATAATTGGACCTGCCTCTATGATGAGTGTTAGCAGAGCCTGTCCTCATGCTGGTACTCACTATCTTACTTGCTGTGGGTCCTTCTAAGTTCTATGACACTTGCTTCCTTAATCTCCACAATAGCCCTGTATGGTAATGTTATCGTCCCCATTTTATAGGTGGAGAAACTGAGGTACAGAGCACTCAAGCAGTTTGCTAAAGTTATGCAGGAATTTTTTAATATTTATTTGTTTGTTTGTTTGTTTGCTTTTGGGGTACTGGGGATTGAACTCGGGGTACTTGACTACTGAGCCATATCCTCAGCCCTATTTTGTGTTTTATGTAGAGATAGGGTCTCACTGAGTTGCTTAGCACCTCGCCATTGCTGAGGCTGACTTTGAACTCACGATTCTCCTGTCTCCGTCTCCGAAAGTGCTGGGATTACAGGCGTGTGCCACCATGCAGGGCTAGGAATTTTTTTATTTTAACAGAGGCAGTACCTGACACCAGGAAACCCAGCGGGACAGGTTGCATGATTAGCCACAAAGTTATATGCTTCCTATAATAAACAGGAAGAAATAGTAGCTGTGGTTGTGTTGAGAATGACAGCAATGTAAAGGTACCATTATTTCTTCCCATCTTACAGAAAAAGAAGCTGAATGTTTTAGTTAGTTTTTTTCACTACTGTGACTAAAAGGCCCAACCAGAGCAATTGTAGGGAAGAAAAAGTTGATGTGAGGGCTCATGTTTTCAGAGGTCTCAGTCCATAGGCAGCTGGCTCCATTCCTTGGGGCTCGAAATGAGGCAGAGCATCATGGAGGAAGAGCATGGTGAAGGGGAGCATCTCACATGATGATCAGAGGGCAGAAAAAGAGAGACTCCATTGGCCAGATACAAAATATATGCCCCAAAGGCACGTTCCGCAATGCTTGCTTCCTCCAGCCACACCCTACCTACCTTCAGTTTCTCCTCAGTGATTAATGCACTGATTAGGTTAGGACTCTGATAATCCAGTCATTTCACGTCTTTCTTGCATTGTCTCACATATGAGCTTTTGAGCGACACCTCACATCCAAACCATAACACTGAGGTTTAGGAGGATCAAGTGATTCAAAAGTTAATCACTTCTGTGACCTAATGTTGTAGACTAGGAGGGATTTAGACAGCAGGCAACCTGCTTTACTGACAGCTCCTGTGTCACTGGTGGGATCCAGAGACAAGGGATTGCCTGAGCACATCCAGAAAGATGGCAGTCCAAAGGCAGACTGAGTTGCCCTGTGCTTCTGGGATGCTCCACTTTCCCTGCCCTGGGGTAGAGAAGGCCAGGTGGGCCTTGTGCAGCTCCAGGGCTGAGTCAGAGCAGAACAGAACTGTGATAGCACAGAAACCCTGCAAGAGCTCCTGGACAGGGCTGTCAGGGACAGATATTGGCACCAGAAGGAATGGAAGTATTACAGATCCCTCAGCAATTCCGTCTTGATTGGATCAGGAGATTGTGGCAGCCAGGATACAGAATGTGAGTGCCATTCCTCATTAGCACCTCAAGCATACACCTAGCACAGAGGTCTCTGCGGCTCATCTAGGGTAGCACTTCCTGAAGCCTGTGATCCACTGAGGCAGCTCGTACAGTTAAATATTGTTTGACAAGCTGGCTCCAGCTCTGCTTAAGAAACCACAGGAAAGTGAAGTTTCTAAGTTACACCATTACTAAAATGATGATGACATTAAGGGATGTAGCTCAGATAATTAACAATAGACAGAGCACAGAAAACGTCCTTGTTTTGGAAATGGGTTCATTTATTTGCTGAGTACATAGGCCAGACCTGCTTAAGTTCAAACTTCTTTCTTTCTTCTTCTTTGCCCTTCCCCCCACCCCCCACCCCCGCTCCGCCTTAATCTCAAATTTGCTTTAGTTCTTGTGCATCTATAAATTGCTTTTGGAAGGTTATACTTTACAAAAATGTTTCAGTATACAGTTGACCTATTTTGATTCCCATACACATTTTCTACTGATAAATACTTTTTAATTTATCAAATGATTGGGGGATCCTAGTTATAAAGGGGAGGAGGGAGAGCAGAGGATAGCAATGGAGCGAGAATGAGGTCGGCCGCAGTGACCATTTTTCTAGCTTTTTTCACAGTGATAGTAATTCTCCACTGATGGTGGTGCTGGGGTCGGGTAGGCACAGGACCAACCCAGTCCCAGGTCAGGTGGAAAAAGGCAGATACAGCGAGAGTGTCCATGCTTTGATTAGTCTATTTTACACCTGCCAGAAGATCTTAACATTTAGACGCTGGGTCTTCATAAACTTGGCATGTAGGCCTACATGACTCTAGTGTAAATGCAGGAGGAAGCCTCATGTTTGTTCCAACATATTGCCATCGATCTCTCCTTCCCATGAGGGTGACAGGCTAAGAGCTCTGTTACAATGACCCCAGACCTCAACCTCTGATTCCATCCTGTGACTCCCCAGTACAACACTGGAGTAGAAAGCCTTGCCTGCCACCCTGTCCATTTCCACACCAGTTAATTGGATGTGGTGGAGCCTTTTAAGCTGAGTGTGCATGCTCCAGGTCAGGCAACCCGAGTGAGTGGTGCACATCTCTGTTGCTCAGACTCCATTCAAAGACAATTGTAAAATGTTGAACAAATCACATGGAGGATTATACTGAATGAATATTTAGAATACCAGAATTGCATTCAACTGTGAGTAATAGAAACCTGAGAGGCAGTGGTTTAAATAAACAGGAGTTTATTTTGCTTGCACAGAATGAGAATTCCAGAAGCAGGCAGCTCAGGGCTGATACAGCAGTCCCAGGGCCTCATTCTAGATTGTGGCTCTCTTTCTAATGTTCATCAAATAGCTACTGTTGCTCCAGCAATCACACAGTACTCCCAGAAACAGAAAGGCAAAAGGGCCAGGTGAAAAAGGGTGCCCAGTAGGTGAGTCAGTAGGTTTTATAAGAAGCTTTCCTAGGAGTCCTCATTTAACAACTTTCACTTATGTTTTGATGATTAAAACTGAATCATACAAATTGGCTGCCAAAATTGGGTTTAAGCTGGGCACAGTGGCGCACACCTGTAATCCCAGCGGCTCAGGGGGCTGAGACAGAAGATCACGAGTTCAAAGCCAGCTGCAGCAAAAGTGAGGTGCTAAGCAACTCAGTGAGACCCTGTCTCTAAATAAATACAAAATAGAGCTGGGGATGTGTCTCAGTGGCTGAGTCTCCTGAATTCAATCCCTGGTATCAAAAAAAAAAAAGTTGGGTTTAATTGGAACATATTATTTCCTTTGATGAGATCCATTATCAAGGAAAATAGAGGTTTCAAGGTGAAAATAGACATTGGATAGGCACCTAGAGGTCTCTCTGCCACACATCTATGAATGGAATCTGAATTCCTGAAAGTGATCAAATGAGACATGGCAGTGGAAGAAGCCACTCAGAAGCCTGGGCTCCAGTCACTAGCTCCCAAAGGCTGGCAGATAACACTGACTGCTAATAATACCATGAATCCAGCCCCTAAGGCAAACCTACCCAGTAGGAAGTGACTGATATTGCCCTTCAACACAGAAACAGCTCATGAGGTTGCCAATCCCTGCTCTGAGGATGGAACCCATGAGAAGTGACAGGGGAGAATATTAGGTACTATTTGAATGAGCATGCAGTTTTAATTTTTAGCAAATATATATTTAAAAGAGAATATTATATCAATTGAATTTGTATCAACTCTCTCCTGCACCTTCAAGGGAATTCTTCGTACTTAAAAAGCTGGTGCTGCTGGTTAACTAAGCCCAATGTAAGGAATTTTTTAGATAACTGAAACGTTATTTTATGTATCAATGAATAAAAAATTAACCAGTAATAGTGAAAATTATACTAAACCTTACTGCTTGTTTCATCAACACATATTGAATAATTTAACATATGGGGATGTTTTTGATTGGCTGCTATTTAGATAGAAAATAGCTTTTCTACCCTCCTCTCTTCTGTTTGCTCCCCAACATATATATTCACCCAACTCTCTCTTACTTCCTGCCTCCCACCTTACCTTTTTTTTTTTTTAAATATATTTTTAGTTGTAGATGGACACAAATATCTTTATTTTAACGTGGCGCTGAGGATTGAACCCAGGGCCTCACGCATGCGAGGCAAGCGCTCTACCGCTGAGCTCCCAGCCCCCCACCTTACCTTTATATAAGGAAGGGAAATTCTGATGGGTGCTGAGGTGCTTCCTAGGTTATGAAAAACAACTTAGAGTCTGAACAGGTACTCAGGTACTTAGGCTATCCTGGCACTTTTAAAATAGCTTAATTAAGATGTTTTAAATGTATTTACTTCTAAATTATTGTCCCAAATTGCAATGTGTTTTAGTCAGCTGTGACAAAAATACCTGACAAGAACTACTTAGAGGGGGGAAAGTTTATCTGGGCTCAGGATTCGTTTACTCTTGGTCCAAGGTAAGGCAGAACATCACAGCAGAAGGGCCCAGCAGAGGAGAGCTGCTCAGCTTATGGTGGAAACCAAGAGAGTAGGGGGAAGGAGCCACAGGGAAAAAGCACCCTTCCAGGGCACACCCCCAGCGACCCTCCTCCTGGGGCATGCCCTGCCTGTCTACAGTTATCAGTCAGTTCATTCAAACTAGGATGGACTGATTAAGCTACAGCTCTTACAATGTAATCATTTCCCCTTTGAATATTCCTGCATTAATAAGAGGTTTTGAGGGACACTTCACATTCAAACCATAATAGAATGCAACCTGAATTCTTAGCTTGTGTGTGTGTGTGTGTGTGTTGCCATTTTTGGTGTCTTATCCTAGCAGCAACTTTTCCATTTCTGCTTGTGAACTGCTGCCCTTATAAAGCCAGAACCCCTTGCTTATCAGCCCTTGGGCAAAGTAAAATACAAGACTTTAGGAAACTCTCAGGCCTGTAACTTGGTACACCTACTTGAGAGAACAGTTCGGCCGCATCTACTAAAATCGAACACAAGCATCTTCATACACCATACTCATGTCCAACAACTTGGTAATACAGCTTTATCCTCACCCTTACACCTGGGCCCAGTCAGCTTTTCTCCTCCTATGACAATGCAGGCCTTATAGGCACTCCCTTCTGCAGAGTCCTCTCCATCAGCTGTGAACCACAGTGGAAGAGGTCAGGAGACTTAGGCAGCTTTCTCTCAATAATCTCCCTGAATACTACATAAAGCTTCTCACTGCTTCTCCAGAAACCTGCCAAGTCTATACTACTTAGGATGAGTTCACCAGCAATATCTTCTACAATAAAGCCCAACACAAACTGGCTTAGACCATCAAGATGAGTCATTGGCTCGTGGTGAGTTCTATCAGAGCTCCAGTTCAGTTCTGACATCTCTCAACTCTGCACTTTGCCAAGTCAGCTTTGTCACTGGATATAAGTCCTCATAGTCTAAAGATGTCTGTCATCATCAGCTGGGCTATGTGCTTCCTTGCTCAAGCGAGAAGAGAGTAGTCCTCTTTTTAGATAACCACTGAACAAAAGCTCTGAGCTTACCTCTGATTGACACTTCTGGCCATGGGCCCACCTCCTAAATCAATCATTGTGGCAGCAAGGTTCCATTTGCCTGCAATATTGAGGACCTAAGCTCTAGAGATGCAAACAAACAAGCAACACCTGTGTACTTCCCCTAGTGTCTAGGATAATGGGTGCTTACTTTGTCTACATAACCAAAAACAATCCACTAAAATGGCTCATTTCAGAACAAAGAAGGTATGCTTCACAGTAATTTCACATTCTCATGATATTTTATAAATAGCATTGGTTGGCTCTTTAAATGCCAACATTCCTCCTAAAAATTAAAGTTATCCCTCACTGTAACACCCACCTCATTCTCTAAGAAATCTAAGAAAAATTAGTTAGAAACAATGACCACAGGCCATAGCATTTGTAGCACTGAATTCAGAGATAAAATGATAATGCCTCACCTTCAACTAACATTTTACAGTTTCCAGTGCTTTTATAAGCATCTTGCTTCATTCCATTTCATTTCATTGAGAGGTGAGTAGGAGCTGTACTGTTACATCCATTTTGCAGATAAGGAAACCTCAGAGAGATTGAGTGACTTACTCAAGGTCAATGGCATGTAAGCAATAGAGCTAGGAACTAGCTTGTATGCATTAGGATGCAGAGTTTTCCTCTGGTGGGTCTTTTGGACCAGGGTATAGAATAAGAAAGATAAGATGTAAATTTGATTGTGGTTAGCAGGGATGAGGCACTGAGTAGTGTGTGCGAGGAGGATTCCTCTGCTGCAGGACTTTAGTGCACAGGAGAGAGAAGATGGGAAAGATCTTCTCAGCCTTTGCTTCTGCCCTTTTCTTTTGGTTTTCTTTCCCAATTTCCTTTTTCCTAACCGTTTCTTTCTCAAATTCTCTTCTCTGGTGCAACTTTCTCAAATATAGTACAAAACACTTTTTTAAAAAAATATCTTTATTTTATTTGTTCATTGTTTTAATGTGGTGCTGAGGATCGAACCCAGTGATTCACACATGTGAGGCAAGTGCTCTACCACTGTGCTATAGCCCCAGCCCCAGTACAAAACACTTTCTATGTCCAAGCCCCACTCAAGAATCAATCCTGAAAAGGCATCCTGGGAGAGTGGGGGCAGAGGGCAAGGTAGGAGGGAGTGGACTGCATGGTATAGGGGAAGGGGGGAAAGAATGAGGATAGGAATAAAAAGAGAAAGAAACAGGACTCATTGGTTGTCTATGACACCAAAATTAATTATAATTTAAGGTGCACATTTTTACCTTCAAGGTAGTGTGACTTTGAACTACAGACCCAGGATTAGATATGCTCAAAGACTGAAAAGCCCAAACCTACCAACTGAAGGGTTCTGTTGATTATTTTAAAGTGTAGATGAAAACTGCCCAGACATTATAAAATATTATTTTTTTATTTGTTCTAATTAGTTATACATGACAGTAGAATGCACTTTGATATATCATACATAGATAGAGTATAATTTCTCATTCTTCTGGTTGTACATGATGTAGAATCCCACCACTCAGATAGTTATATACATACATAGGGTAATAATGTCTGATTCATTCTACTATCCTTTCTACCCCCATTCCCCTCCCCTCCCTTCACTTCCCTCTACATGATCTAAAGTAACTCTATTCTTCCCTGCTTCCACCCTGCTTTATTGTGAATTAGTACCTGCATATCAGAGAAAACATCCAGCCTTTGTTTTTTTGGGATTTGGCTTATTTGGCTTAGCATGATATTCTCTGGCTCCATCCATTTACCAGCAAATGCCATAATTTCATTCTTCTTTAAGACTGTGTAATATTCCATCACATATATATGTATCTATGTATAGATATATATATACGTATCTATGTATGTATACATATATATACAGATATATATGTATCACATTTTCTTTATCTGTTCATCTGTTGAAGGGCACCTAGGGTGGTTCCACAGTTGAGCTATTTTAAGTTGAGCTGCTATAAACATTGATGTGCCTGTGTCACTGCACTATGCTGATTTTAAGTCCTTTGGGTGCAAAAGAGAAGACATAGAGACAAACAAACCCACACAAATACAGTTATTTCATACTGGGCAAAGGTGCCAAAAACATTCACTGGAGAAAAGATAGCCTATTCAACTAATGGTGCTGGGAAAATTGGAAAGCCACATGTAGCAAAATGCAGTTAAACCCTTATTTCTCACCCTGCACAAAACTCAACTCAAAGTGGATTAAAGATTTAGGCATGAGAACAGAGACCCTGTACCTAGTAGAAGAAAAAGTAGGCCCAAATCTTCACCATGTCGGCCTGGGATTTGACTTTCTTAACAAGACTCCTAAAGCACAAGAAGTAAAATCAAGAATCAATGAATGGGATGGATTCAAACTAAAAAGCTTCTTTTCAGCAAAGAAAACAATAAAATGAAGAGAGAGCCTGCACAATGGGGGAAAATCTTTACCACATGTACCTCAGATAGAGCATTCATCTCCAGGATATATACAGAACTCAAAAAACTTAACACCAAAAAAACCCAAATAGCCCAATCAATAAATGGGCTAAGGAACTAAACAGACACTTTGCAGAAGAATAAATACAATTGATCAACAAATATATGAAAAAATGTTCAACATCTTTAACAACTAGAGAAATGCAAATCACAACAACTCTAAGATTTCATCTCATTCCAGTCAGAATGGCAATTATTAAGAATACAAGCAACAATAAATGTTGGCAAGGATGTGGGGGGGAAAGGTACACACAATATCATCTTTTATAGCACTCATTTTAGATAAATTGGATTACTAATATACTCAGTTTGGTGAAAATTAATTTTCTTATGACTCTGATCTGCTTTGGGAAATATGGAAAGGTATTGAGAACCAAGAACTGTTAGAGCCTGGAAAATAGTCCTTATCTTAAATTTCTTTCCTCTGATGTCATCTTTTAGATCTGTTTAAGGGGCAAAGGGCTTCCTTTGAATTGTTTGCACTAGGAATGAGATTGCATATAATTTCGTGGTGATGAGAAATTGGGCTGTTGTGGCAATGAAAATGATCTAATTTTTGCACTGTGACATGAAAGGCCAGACAGTTTGCAAACTGATGGGCACATGGACCAGACTTGGGCTGCAGGTGTAGCTTCTTTGCCTTCCAGTGTTTTCAGAGAAGAGCTTTCTCTAGTCCACCACTGATTCCTGTCATTCACACAATCCACACATGACTACACATACACCTCTCCCTCACCACCTCTTCCACCTGGCCCTTAAGACTTGGGAGTTTGAGACCTCTAAGATAAGAAAAGTCATTAAATATATAAGGCAAGAAAGAAAAGAATCAAATATTTATATTGGAAAATCCATAATGGGATGAAAGTCCTAAAAAGTTCAAGTTATTAGTTACAAAAACAAGGAGAAAAGTCATTCCTAATGACATTATTGGAATCTGGGTCTGTCTTCTGGAAGGCAAGAGTAGCCTCCACTTAGATCTAGCTCTGGAAAGAAGAGATTGAGCTGCAGAGCCCTCTGTGATGGTGTCCAGTGGGATAGTTTGTTCTATGACTCTGGGAACCAAAACTGTAACAGAAAGTATGAGTACATCAAACAATTGACTGACAAGAAACATGATTATATTTATTACAGAACTGGGGATAATGATAGAGAGATGACAAAAGCAAAATGGACCACCATTCCCCATGACAGGTGATACCTATGTTCCCAACTCCAGCGCAAAACCAATAGTAGGAAGGCACAGAGTGAAGGTTAGGTCAAGAACTGGCTGAAGGTTATCTTTTAAAACAAAGGTTATCTTTTAAAAGTCTTAATTCCTGATAAAGTTTAGTTTTAAAATAAGGTATTTGTGTTAGTCAGCTTTCCGTTACTGTAACAAAATACCTGAGATAATTCACCTAGAAGGGAAAAGGTTTATTCTGGCTCACAGTTTTGGAGGTTCCAGTCCATGTTCAGTTAGCCTATTTGGGGTATTATAGTGAGGCAGCATATCATGATGGAGGAAGCTGCTCATCTCATGGTATCCAGGAAGAATAAGAGGAAGAGGAGAGGCCTGGGGTCCCAACAACCCCTTCAAGGGGCAGCATACCCCCAGTGTCCTAACTTACTTCCACTAACCTCCATCTTTTAAAGATTCTACCACTTTCCAATAGTGCCAGAGGATGGTTATGAAGCCTTCGATACATGGACCTTGGAGGAACATTCAAGATCCAAACTATAGCAGTATTTAAGAACAGGAAATAAGTTTGGCACAGCAAAGCAAAAAGAAAGGGAAAAAGATAAGCCAAGAGTCTCAATTTCTGATGGAGGTCCCATAACCTCTCCATCATCAACACCCCATCCTGCTACTTTTTATCTTTACCTAAGTGCATTTGGCAAAAATGCATTTTTCCCACCACTTTAGTATTTGTGATTTATGTAAGCATGATCCGGCCTGTGCAAAGAGCCAACTTCTCCTCTAGACTCAAAGAGGGAGAAGGAACATGTTCTACAATCCACAAATTCAAGCATGGATATTAAGAATCAGGCTCTGGGGACTGGGGTTGTGGCGCAGTGGTAGCATGCTCGCCTAGCACGCGTGAGGCACTGGGTTTGATCCTCAGCACCACATAAAAATAAAATAAAGATATTCTGTCCACCTACAACCAAAAAAAAAAAAAAAAAATCAGGCTCTGCAGTCAAACGGACATGAGTTCAAATCCTAGTCCCAGCACATGTTAGCTCTAAGACAGCAACATGTTCCCTCCTTTCCCTGTTTTGTTTTTTTTTTTTCTTTCTCTTCTCACCCCCAGTTTGGGCATAACAACATTTGTCTACCTCACTGGGCTTAAAAGCTGCTCTCTGTGAAGGCATCTGGTCCAAGGCCTGGCATGATAGTAAGTCCTCAATGAATAGTGGCAATTGTTATTTAAAATAATCATCGTGAACTTGAAGGTCTGTGAAAAGGAAAGTTATCCTAGTCAGTCCACAAAAGGGGAGCGAGTGTCAGATCTCTCATCATGGCTGAATGCCCCTCTGCCTCTCTCTGCCCAGTTGGACAGCTTCTTCTGCATCAGCAGAGACTAGGAAATTGGCACTATCAAAACGAATGAGACAAACACTTAGAATGTGACCGTTATAAGCCCAGCACAGTGACATGGAACTAGACCTTCAAAGAGATCACATCAAAGGTTGGGCTGCAATCATGGGAAGGAATAACAGTTGTAATCTATCCAAACTGAGATGACTGAAGACTATCTTTCATTGATGCTATGGAAGAGAAGAACAGTAACAAATTGTTAGAAATTGCTTGAGCATTGAAAACTGAAATCTCAGCATACCGCCTTATCACAATGCTGAGCTATACCCCCCAAACAGCTTTTTATTGATCACCATGTGCAGGGACAATGAAAGATAATCTCCTTTCTCAAGGAAGAATGGTCAGGTGCAGTGTCCTATAAGGAAGAAGGCATTCACCCAAGGATTTGGGCAGGCAGCACTCTGAGACATGGGACAAAAATATTAGACCTTCAGGGGTTGGGGCTGTAGCTCAGTGGTAGAGCGCTATGCCCTGCGTGAGGCACTGGGTTCGATCCTCAGCACCACATGTAAATAATAAATGAATAAAATAAAGATCCATCAACAACTAAAAAATATTAAAAAAAATTAGAACTTCAATGTCTGTGCTTAATAAAAGTCAACCATTAAAAATATACATATATGCTTATATACATAAAAACAAATATATTTATATATTTTCAAATACATACTATATATGAAAAGTGGTATTGGTTATAATTTGTAAATAAAAATATCGTTGAGGTGAAAGTTCAAATTTTCTTATTGATGAAATTCTTGATCTAAAAGGTTTGGGAAGCACTGGTCTAGAGAAGACCAGTAAGCCCCCAGTCAAAATCTAAGGCAGAGGGAACTTGGCTGGGACATAGATGAGCAGCATCCAGCTCAGCAGGGAAGGAAGAGGAGGCAGGATATAGGGAAGGGATCCTGGAGGAGGTGACAGGTTGAGTTGCTGAAATGAGTTTGGTGGAGGGAAAGGACAAGAGGGAAGAAGAATGTTCTGGGTAGACTCTACAGCAGGGTGGTCGGTGCATGAGCAAATGAGTACTCTTTGAAAACTAAAATTATTTTGTCCATCTTGAGTGGTCAACAGGGGGGGAAACTGCAGGCTGGGAGGCTTCTCCACTAAAGCTTGGAAGCTTCTACATAAACCATATTTTGAAGGCCCTGAAGAGTAGGAAGCTTATTCTGAAAATCAAAGTTACCCCTATGGGATTCAAGCAGGGCAAATGAGATCATGGAGCACTGTGCCCATTTTGATCTTCTAGCTCTTTCTCCATTAACACCTGAGTCCTGGAGGGAATGGATTGCAATAGTGGGAGAGATGGTGAAATCTCAAAAAGCCAAGACACAAAAGGTGGTAGCAGTCTTTGGAAGGATAGAAGTGCTCTATGCTACATTGCTGGGCAAGCATCAGGAACATCTATGGGCACCCTTTGGGTAAAAATGTTGGGCAGACTTTCATAGCATTGGTGTCTTAGTGACTCCATTTCATTGTACATGTCATATCCAAATTGTAGCCCTGTATTTTGCACAGTGAATGAGGACTGCAGGATTGCACAAATCCTGGGCTCACAGTTCCTGCAATTGCCTATGTTAATAAAGTCTGCTGTAGTGCAATAGGAGCCTTCCTGAGAGGTTCAATCAAGTTATGTTAAAGTTGCTTGGCTGCTCTTATATACCTTATTTTAAACTTCAGGCTGGGCTGGCCTGACAAGTAGTGGGTCCAATCAGATTTGGAGTTACCATCTGGGTGGCAGTGGGTCAGATGACAGCAGAGGACTGTACCCAAAATATTCAATTACAACTGTGGTCA